>JAVQJD010037414.1:0-12828 GCA_036023655.1 Nannoperca australis | reverse complement strand
TTTCTTGCGACCCTGTTGACTAGTTGCAACAAAACGTTTGATGGTTCTGTGATCACGCTCCAATATCTTAGCAATTTCAAGAGTGCTGCATCCCTCTGAAAGACATTTTACAATTTTTGACTTTTCAGAATCAGTTAAATCTAATTTTTGGCCCATTTTGCCGGAGATAAAGTAGCTGCCTAATAACACCTTGATATAGGGGGTTGATCTCCTTAGGCCACACCCTCCCTCATTACACAAATACACATCACCTAATATGCTTAAATCCAGCAAGCATTCAAGTTTATACAGCTTGCAGTTGGAAAATATGCATAAAATGATGATATGGTCAAAATACTTACTTGGCTAATAATTGTGCACACAGTGTATAAAGATATTTACTTATATTTATCACTTTGGCAATTGTGATTACCAAATGCAAAGTTGACACAATGAAATGTCTAAATGTTTGACAGCCTTACAACTATTTAGCCTGATTCTAAAATCAGTGACATTTTGGGTGTGGGTCAATAATACGTTATTGTAATACCTCAAATGTAAAGTGGACACAGTGAGCAAAAATGCTGGCATTGGCGAGCTCTGTACCTCAAAGACTACTGTTCTTTCCTGATTCATACAATATTTGACATCCAGTTCAACCAAATGCTTACTTTAAATTAAAGTGTATCTCCAGTCACATTCTGCTATAATGTCAATTAATCAGAGATTAAATATTTTAGTCATTGCACTCATGCTGAATGTAGAGTGCACTCTATTTTGAGTGCAGGTTTAATTAAAAGTGTAATTTTAGTATAGGTCATTAATGTTCGGAAATCATTTCCATCAGTAAAAAACATATTTCATTCATTTAGAGCCAATTGATTAGTGGTAACGTAGGTATGAGCTTAATTTCTTGCTAAATCATGTAACTTGCATACAATCTTGGACCATGCTAGTGTTGAGTACAGATTTATTAATATTTACTTCCAGTTGTGTGTAGTTTACATTCCTGCTTACCATCTTATAAATCATAATGTATGTTTTTAAAAATGTGGTTTCAATTTTAAGCACAATGAAAGTCAACTTACTGATACTTGAAACTTGATTGTGATATGTAGCCCATCCCAGTGAGCATCCCGTTTGTTTTACAGTTCTATCAGTTACGTATTGTTGCATTGTATGTGTGTGCAGCTTGGTCAAGTGATGTTTATAAGAATTGTACTATAATAAAGCAAACATGGTGTTCATTGATGATCATTAGTATGTCTGGCAAGTCCCAACACTCTACTAGCTGGCATTTATACGTGGAAACCAGTGGCTGCCCTACAGGTTGGAAAATAATCAAACAAATTTAAGAATGATATTGAAAAGTTGTTTGCAGTAATGTAACATAATGGGATTTCAGGTTTTTGCTTGAAATATGCAAAAAAAACAGTATGATGTTCACAGGTCTGCATAACTACGGGAATTAGAGTTGTATGTAATGCATAATGTATAAGTGTATTTTAAAGTAACTAAATGTCACAATAAAATGTTTTTTTCTGCTCCACTGAGTCCAAAATGGCAATGTAGCCTATACAACTGACAATATGGGTGAACATGAACAGTTTAAATTGGGTTTACTGATTGCACAATACAAGTTATTATTTCTTTAATTTAATTAAATATTGTTTAACATTGCTTTGAAAGCAACATACCTTTCAAAGTAAAAAATGAAGATAAGAGTAGCCACTATCTGTCAACCCCCCTCCTCTTTCTTTTTATGTACTGCTGGTCAGTGAGAAAGGGAAGACAAGACGGCAGAGCTAATGCCATGGATGTAGAGGGGACCCCCTGCCAGTGTGGACTACAGTGATGACAGGAGACATGAGAGAGGACCCGCAGGTCTTTCAAGTTTTGAAGGGAGAGTTGATGCAGATACTTCCTGTGGGCAATTCTACCATCTTCGAATCTCAGCTGCGCTGCACTCCATCTTTCACATTCAGAGGACAGTGGTGCACTCATATCAATGAGAACTGTTTAGTTTGCCTTTGGAAATCTGCTCTACCATCTTATTTCTCTTCTAAACCCGTAGCTTAAGCTTTCCTCCACTTGGGGTCAAGATCCCACAGGGCGTCCTTTCATATGAGAGAGTGGTCCCTTGATAAACTACTAACATGTTTGTACAATGCAAAAGTATTCATTCACTCTCTGAGTTCAGAGAAGCCACAAGCAACATAATATTTATAGTCTATGCACAACCTGCAATATGTCAATGTCAGGATTGTGGCTGTTTCACCCTGTTTTTCCCCTCCTCTTGTGTTTCTATGTTCTCTGTTTTCCCTGTGTGTCTGTTACCTGTGTTGTGTTTGTGTGGGCGGAAGTGTGTTGGGCCTGGGCGTGGCGGAGGTTCCCTGTCTCAGCAGAGCAGCTGCAGCACATCCACTAATCATCACCTCCTGTCTTCAAGTACCTGGTCCTGCTATTCAGTCTTCGCTAGATCGTTCCGTCTATCAGTGCGGTAATTTACGACTCCTGCCTTACTCCATGCGATTATTTACTGCGTTCGTACTTACCTTTGCTCTCCTTGTGCTCTCCTGCGCTTCCTGGGTTTGCTTCGTTCGTCTGCCAGCTACTCAGCCGCTGCCAGCCTGCCTGCCTGCCTGCCTGTCCTCCTCCCTTGCCTCACTGCTCACCATTTCCTTCACACCGACGGCGCTAATAAATATATTGAACTTGATTTCTGTCTCGGCGTTCTGCTTTTTGCGATCCAGGCTTGACTACGCATAACAGTTAATTGCCTACAGAATATTGTTAGTTGATTTAATTAGAATACTTTTTTTATTGTGCATGTTGGTGCTTTTGGATTAAAAGTATCTCAAAATAATTACTGTATAGTTACTGAAATACAAACTTCAGTAACTGAAAATAGGAAAGATGTTTCATCAGCCAGTAGAACTATCTCACCACACAGAGGATCCTGTAATTATTACACAAACTCAAACCCACTGACCTGCAACAGACTGTGACACCATTATCTGCCACTTAGAAAAGAATACAGTTCAAACAGTCAAGAGGCATCACTGTAACCTAATGACCATAAGTTGGAGAGACATGATTATCACTTTTGCTTGGGTTTTACCTTTTACTCCTTCATGGCAACCAGCACATATCAGTTAAACATGAATGCCTCTTCAAAGGAGGAGCATTTCAATTCATGAATGTGTTATTCGATGGAAAATACAACAAAATGGACCATTTCACACATTTTCTGCTGCACTCTCTGTGTCCTCTGAAATACCTTTTTTCTGCGCATGACTTCGGCCAGTTTTACAAATGACCCGTTTTGAGGTACATTATGTTTGTAATTCAAACCATGAAGGACCCTGCACTGTGTCGGAAGGCATGCATGTGTGTTTTATGAATAGTGTGTTATGTAAAAATGTGAATAGTGTATAATAGCTGTCAAGTAGCAAGCTTCAGTCTCAATAATTGTATTCTGTAAAGAAAATACAATACATTTTACAATCTAACATAGACACAAAAGCTCCATCAGTTATTTTCTGTTCACACCTTAATTGTGCATTGCTATAAATAATTGCATAATAATGTCAACGCATCCGTTGCTTTGAAAACATTTAAGAAATGTTTAAGTCATTGTACAATGTGAGCTTTAAAGGTTTTACATTCAAACAAATGCCAAAATGAGATGTAGGGCCCTGCAATTTTTGTCCCATTATCATTATGAACTTTATTTCAACATGCTATTTTGACAGATCTCATTTAGATCTAATGTGAACATGTGGATTGCTCATTTACTTTTATATATTTGTATTTTAATTGGTAAAAAAACAAGCTCTTTTTCATTCTGCATGTGTATGGATGCTGCGTAGGTGCAAGCTTTATTTAGCAGCTCTCCTTTTACAGAAATAAATGCCAAAACAATAATCCTGTGTGCAATATCTACAACATGCTGTATTCCGACATTTTTGTTTCTTTGA
Organism: Nannoperca australis; assembly: GCA_036023655.1. Lineage (NCBI taxonomy): Eukaryota > Metazoa > Chordata > Actinopteri > Centrarchiformes > Percichthyidae > Nannoperca > Nannoperca australis. The sequence goes on along the minus strand of JAVQJD010037414.1, from coordinate 8,869 downwards.
TAAATTCATTTTAAATTCATACATTTTTAACATCATATAGCCTAATACGTTATGCCTGAAGAAAAATCATTTGTTGATGTTCTTTTCAATCTCTCCATTTTAGTTTCTGGAAAACGTTGCATTACTATGAGAAAGGAGAAAAAGGACCCAGTGCTGGCAGTGTTCACCACTGGAAAACCACATTTGCTGTACCAAGACCAGAGATGTGTTAGTAAAACTGGATTCAACACATGGCATTTATTGGGGTGTGCAAAGCAATGCTGCAAACTATGACTTATGGCCTGCATAACCACTGACCCTAAGTGGAAGCTACATGGTGTTTGTGTAGTCCAGTAATGGGCAGTGTCAGAAATGTGCTTGTTAACTTGTTTACAACTTGCGTACATATTGGATTGTGTGTGTATATGGTTAGTTTAGGTGATCCATTTGTGTTTCCATATCTAACACAAATAAAGCTTTATTAAAAAGTAAAATCACAAAATGTCATACTTGAATGAAAAGTACTTGTCTTTTCTTGCTAGAAGTTAGAAAAAAGATGGTATACCACAGTAATGTCTTTATGCTATCAAGAGCCTGAAGTCTTGTCATCACTCTGAGGTTGCCAGGCAACCAGTGATGCTTCCAGTAAGTCAATGTGCCTGGCTACATATTTACAGCAGCACTTAAAATCACAAACCGACATTTTCTATTTACAGATTAAACTAAAGAAATATGTTATAAGCATTAGAGATGCTTCTAGGCAGAGTTTAGAATTTTGGAGAGAGCAAGGCTAGCTCTTTTCCCCCTTCTCTATTCTTGCCTAAGCTAAAAACATTGTGGCTCGAGTTCCATACAGAACTTAGCATACAGGAATGAGATAGTTTTGGTCTAACTCATGGACAGCAAGTAAGTAAATAAGCATATTTCACAAAGTTTCAGACCATTCCTTTAAACAAACTGAAATATGACATATTCAAATGACCTCTGTGAACGGCCCTGACTATTTTCCTGTTCAACAGAGTTCCTTTAATTCTCCTTCACCTGCCATACAAAAAGCTAACATTACTGTAACACAATATAATTTGCATATCAGCCAGCATTAGTTTATTGTGGACTAGAAGTTGTTAAACATTTTTTCACTAGCCAGCTGACTAACGTTTTCATAATTGTTATGTTGTGGATGTTGGTATGCGACTGTAGTTTTTATCCAGCTACCTTTTTCCTGTTCATTACCCTCTGACCTTGATTTAAGGGTCATGACTTTTCAAACATACAATCAAGGACACACATCTTTTCAGTTAGTAGTTCTAAAGTATTATGGTGCATAATGTGATTAACCTTGTTTTACCGAGTCCATATGGTCTAAAAGAGACGATATGAAAACATAGATCATCAAAAGCAATGTACTATATATACGTGCGAATTGTATTTTCTTGTATGCTGATTCTTTTTATTGTTCCCCTTTACTTCTGCAACACAACAATTTCCCCATTCACTTTATATTTATGTCAATTTATGTCTTGTGATTTTGTGTCTTTTTGCTAAATGATGTCTGTTGTTAAGCACTTTGGCAAAAACAAAACTTTACCTTGACCTTAAATAAGGTTTTTTTTTCTGTCTGCTGAGGCATGCTTTCAGAATGAATATATATACTTCACATTTATTGACTCCCCTTTATAAAAATGCCATTAATATGTCAGTCAAATGTGAAATAATTTTTATTAGACATTTAAAATATAAAGTGATAGATGCTGTCTACAAAAAAGACTGAGTCATTGGGAACTTCTTTCTTGAAATTGAAAGTCAATAATTTTCTTTCAGTGAAATCTCAAAAGCCAATTTTATTTCCCTTAATGTATGTCAAGGTGGCAATTTTGAAAATGACTATTCCATTACGGGAATATTATGGCTTAGAGAAGTGTGTGTTTGGGAGCTGTTTCCATGATTGACAGCTCTCTCAGGCCTTAGCACTCAGCGGAGGTGTTCGTTGCTTGCTCACCTCTCCTCCGCTCTACACAGGCTCCACCATGTTACTGAAATTTGTATTTTCTAGCTCCAACAACTAACAGGACAATGAATGGAATACCCAAGGTATGTCTCTTTAGAAACAGCTGAAATTACAGACATTGGGTTTCTGTTTTTCAACAATGTATTGCTTCTCTTGTAGTAGGACTCAGGTAGGATTTGGTAATTGTGCAAAAGTAAAGTGTGAGTAAAACCCAATGCTCTCTACATTTGTGGTATAAAATAATAATGCATGCTCACATTTGTCATTTCAATAGTTCAACTATATGTAAAAGTGTAAATGTAAATCATGACTACAGGAACAGTGACAGAGAGACAATGTACCATATTACCTGAAATAGAACAATAGGCAGTGCAGTGGGTACCATAATAAAATGAGTAAGAGCGCAATCACAATCAATGCTTAACACGTAGTCTTGTGGATTTATCCTTTAAACTATACATTGCAGCTTTATTCCATTAACTACATGTTGTGTTAGTACTAATGACTAACCAGTACTAATGACAACATACAAATTTGTTGGTACATATTTGATGTAAAATGAAAGAATTTGTAATTGACAGCAAATGTCACAGTTCAACTCCAATCAGCAAAATTGTATGGTATTTCATTAGTAGTTACTGTGGCATCAGAAAGGTAAATTTACATGGCCATAACTCTGTGGTCATGATCGACTTGAAATTTTGCATAACTCTCCATTGTGTCAACGTCTAGTCTACATCTAAGACTCTACAGCCATGCTCACAGCTGTTTGACGCTGTGTAGGCCGTATTTTCACCGTTCATTTCAGGTGCCTTGTATCTGGATAAAATCCAGATTTAAGACATTTTGATTTACATTTAGCCACATCTTTGTTAGCCTGATCTCAAATCTGATTACAATCATTTTAGTGGAACTTTAGTTTAGCATTATCACAAGGACAGATCATGGAAACATAAACAAAATCAGACAGTCAAACTGGTTACTGACAGGAGTAAAGATTATGTATGTGTTGTGGAGAGACAGATGAATTTACACCTTTTCAACATCTGACTACAAGACGTCTCAAACCTCCTCCAGACGTGGTTTGAACATCTTGAATGCTTCTTGGATGTACTTTTTTGAGATTGGATAGGACTTTGTGAAAATGGTGTCTTACACACAGCGCTGCTTTAAGCTCAATGTTAACACCAGCAAGCTAACATGTTCACAATGACAATGCTAACATCCGGGTGATGTTTAGCAGGTATAATGTTTAAAAGTATTGGACAAACTTTCACCTGATTATGGCACTAGATTAAAAGTCAGAGGATCATCAAGGTTATTAAAATTCATCCCAAGGGGCCCATTAAGGTCTGTAAAAAATTCATGCCAATCTATCTGATTGTTTGGACCCATTGTCATCCCTATAACAACGCTGCAAACATGGCTAAAAACTTTCAACCGTTTCAACAATGAAGACAACAAATAGGATTGTTCAGTTTATGTAACTGTATGCACTTCCTGAATGCTATTCAGTTTGACTTAGTAACACTGGGGTGTATGTTATAATGAAGCTGGGAGATTTCACAATTATTTTGATACCAACAAATGTAAAATATTCTTTTTATATACATCAGTGCAGTTCATATTTGTGTGGACTTACTTTTTATATGCTTGTCTGGATTTGTTACAGTTAAAGATGCTAGATTTGTGAACTAAGCTGAGGGCTGATTGTTTGCTCTATCATTACATTACCTCTTATCAAAGGTAAAGGCCAGATTCTGCAGGTCCACACTCCCAAATACCCTATATTGTTTATGCTGGTCAATAACCAAGACAAATGGCCCTTTGCTGGCCTGCTTCTCTGCTAAACAATCAAGAATAATGAACCGGATGTCAAGAGGCCTTGCTTGTTTTAGCGCTGACCTCTCTAGAAGACTTTGATCAGAGAATGGAGGGACATAATTAGGTCTGTTCCAAGTCAGCTGGTAGACTTTTAATGGGAAATTGTGCAGAGAGTGGTTATATTGAAAACAATAATAATAATGCATTGGTTTGGAACCTGAAAACTTGGATCCCACCTGGAACCATAGAATAGCAGGTTTTCTTTGAGCTGAAATGCTGTCATTAGCAGGCGTGTCCTATACTATAGGTTAGAAATAGAGGATGGTCCACCATTGTTGCCTTCTCCATTCTTCTCGCTGGCTCCCCACACACACGAATGACACGAGAATATTTTACTGACCCTTATTGGTATTTTCTTCAAATTTTATTGGCTCTGATGGAACAAATCCTGACAATTCAAAGAGTAATTTCTGAAAGTTTGTGGCACACATGATTGTGTGGGAAAGGTTATTTTGGGTGTACGTCACGTTACCTGCAATCCACCTGTGGCCACTCCACCACAATGTCCTCTCAGTGCTATTCCTGTGGGCTTGACTGGTCTTTGTCATTTAATTCAACATACCATTCTCCTGTAATTTCCACGTGTGGCTGCTGTCCAGTAAAAAGTAGAAATCAGCACTCTGCGAGTCAGATGGCAGATAGCATCATCAAGTTTGCTATGAGTCCTTAAAGCCTTTTGTACAGTACAGACACGCTCCTGACCTGCGCTCTGTTAACAGACCTGTTGTGTAACTCAGCTCAGCCTGCTACAGATCACACATTCCCTAAAAAAGAAAGTGAATCTTATCAGACCTTGAACATAGCACTTGACATATGGGTCATTTTGAGGGTAATGACAATAAACACATATTTGTTTCGTTGGTTTCCCATTTTGCACAACTGGCTCCCCTACAGATGATGTGAGAGATAAATATGTTTTTTGAATTTATGTTGGTTTTGGGCGTGATCCTTATACATTATTTTATATTGCAATAAATCCAAAAACAAACACCCCCAAGTAGTGTTGTAGTGCTCGTGATCGTTTTTTTAAGGTCTCGCCTCTTAATCGACTGGTCAAGACCACAACTGCGGGGATATCACTAAATTGCCTCTGCAGTGTCTGATTTATTTGTTAACATCATTACTGTGATTGGATGTAAAACTTAATTTAATTTAAGATTTCTGTAACTGTTTTTGAAACTGGTTAGCAAATTACAACACAAGGCTTGTTGCTGGTTCAAAATCCACAAACAACTTACTATATTGTTTAAGAAAAGACAGAGAAAAGTACGGAATAATTGTTTGATACATTCTGTACTTAATGAGTGACCCAGAAAACATGATGCTTGCACAATTTTTTTTTTATTGTGTTAAGTGAATAATAAAACATGGAAAAGGTTTGTTGAATAAAGTTATGTTGATTTCAGCTCCTTAGTGTTTGAATCTGTTTGCTCACAGAAAACATGAAAATTTCCACAAATAAAATTCACCTCTGCAATGCACATTTCTCATGGTACACGTATACATACACAAACAGTATATGACAATAAAATAGGTGAACGAAAAGGAATCTTCCTTTGTTTTCCGTGGGTGTTTTCATGGGAATGTGGATCTTTTAGATCAGTTTGAGGAGTGCCTATGGTTTGAATGTTCCACATTTCTCACTGGTCTGGTCCTGGTCTTGACACGTTCTCGACTCCTCAAAGTCTTGGTCTTGTCTCGGTCTCAGTGCACTCTGGTCTTGGTCATGACTTAGTCTCAGTTTAGCTGGTCTTGCCAGTAGGACAGTGATTACATATATTACAGAATACAAAGGTAATTTCCTGAAGGGTTGTGTTGTGGCAAACAGAAAACCTGTTGCGCCTAGAGTGAGATGAAGAGCAATTAAATACTCAGACACAATATGTGTCTTTGTCTTTTATAACAAGTGTCCATGTGTCTTCACCTGGCAACAGTTGTCATGCAGGGGACATACAGGTTGGATTCTTGTACACAGACACATTGCACTTCATTATGTTTTGGCAGCTACAAGCACATAAGCATTTTCCATGTCTTAATATCTAGATCAGAAATAGTTAATGTTACTGCAACAGCACAGTAACCAAAGCTATTTGTTTGGGGGGAAATGGGGAAATTGAAAATTAATTGAACTGGAAGCTGTTTCTCTGGAGTAGATTTAACAATAAATAGATTTTTCACATTTGACATTAGACATAACTACAAATGCATTGTGCATTTCTTGTATATTAAACCTCTTAACAACCCTGTTTTTTGTGTGTGAGTGCAAGATGATAACTCTATATAAACCACACACACACACAGAGACAGAAACGGGGGAGGGGGGGTGCAGAAACCACAAGAAAACACAGGCCCACAATCTTTTTTAATAGAAGAGCATTTCCTTTTAAAAGAGCAGTAAAACGAGTTTCCTGTCTGTCCTGGGCCTTCCACCGGTCCTTGGGGCCCTCTGAAGCTCTGCTCCGATGGACTGTGGCATGCTAAAAAGCTAAACACATCAGGGCATGGCCAGAAACCACATGCATCTAAAACCACTAGCAGCAGCCCTGGAGCATTACTGTTACTAATGTACAGTAGGTCATGGCAAGAAACACACTCATCTAACATTCAGTTTGTTTTCTTTCACAGTAACAATTTAAGAAAAGACAGAGCTTGGAAACTGCAGTAACTCGACAAAAAGGAAAGCATGTGTTATTCATTTAACATTCAATTCAATTCAATTCAATTTTATTTATATAGCGCCATATCATAACAAAGTTATCTCAGGGCACATGTACCACATGTTTGATGCAACATGATTCAGACATATTTTACTGACTGCTCAGTGCAAGCCCCTCAATAGCTACAGCCCCTCCAGTTGCCTGGGCAGGCAGAGCAAGCCTGGTGTGTGCTGGTTGCTAGTTCCTGCCCCCCATGTCTCTGCTTTCTAATCATGTGCACCATTGGAAGTTGTATTAATTGTGAATTACACACAGTGGCTGAGATTACTGTTGTTGACCCATGTATTGATTGCATGCTGTTCATCACATAGTGGTGAAATATGAGTAATATGAGTGTTTGACCAGACATTATAGGATAGGGAGCGTTGGCTCACTGATAACCCGGGTCTCTATTAGAGGGTTGTATTGCACAGTTTATTGTTGTTATGGATTTAAATGTTGTTACCGTCTACAAATTATTATTTAGAAATATTGGCTTCATGGGGAAGTCAAGTTGTTGTTTTAGACAGGTCATTTTAACATTTGCCTTACTGCCTTGTGCAAACTTGTCAAAACTGTTGAAATAGTGGACTTATTCAATGTGCCTCAGTTCAGTCAGACACCATTCGACAGCAACATTTAACACATTATCATCACCAAGGCAGCTCAGTTTGATGTGATAACCATGTGAGACAGACACAAGCACTGAGTAAAAAAGGCAGGCCGTTCTTCATTTCAATGAGACTCCTGCAGTGACACGGCAGGGATCCCGACATCCAACACAAGTCGTCACAAAAAAGTTGAACATGGTTAAACCTTTACCACAATGCAAAGCCCTGCCTTGCCCAAACAAAGAGTCCCGGTAGACGGCTTTGAAACATACTGTATACTGTTTACCTAGCAGCCATCAAGATGGAGGATAAAATCACTAACTGTGATAACTTTCCAGAGCTGTAATAATCACAACAGATGGCCAATAATAGCATGCTGTTATTATTTAGACCTATCTTACAACATTGTAAGAGGGGCTACATTGTGACCACTGGTATATTTGTGTTGTTGGAATATTTGCGTTCATTTCTTCATTCAGCTGTGGTTACTAAATTGAAATGTGTTGAGTAAGAGTCTACAGTGGAGTGGGTCTCTCACCTATGTGCATAAACAATAACTGCTGTATTGTCCCAGGGTTTATTTTGTTTGTCCTGGCAGATGGGTTCATACTTAATGGTCTGTTGTGGGACTCCAGTTAATCCGGTATGTAATCCTGACACCTGTGTACTTTAGCTGTTTAGCTGTGTGTTGTAAGCACATCAGTTCCCTCTAGATTTGTTTTCTTTTTCTTTTTGGCAGTGGGCAGATTTGATTCAATCTCCCAAGCCCCTAGATATTTTTTAATGTGTTATCTTCAATAAATAATTATTTGATTAGAAAAGGCTGTGTGCATTTTAGTGCAGTTGATTTCTCCAGAAAACACTCTGCAGCGAGGTTTGACTTTGGTTTGAAACATTGCAAATCAAAACTCTTAGAGAAACTCAGAAACCCATCTTAAACTGCACAGCCCTGATGTGGTTAGGAGCAGTGGGCTGGAAACAGAGCCCTGTGGCACACCAGAAACAGCATTACAGTACTGTAAATACATATAGATCAAACCTAACCTGTGTAAACCATAGCCCCACAATGCCAATGTAATTTTAAAAGCATAGTTATTTGATATTGTTTTCCTTGGTGATTAAAGTCCCACCCATGATGACTGACCACCAACCACACTTTGCTTGAATCTGTAATCCTCCACAAACTATTTACCGTGACTTGACAGTAGGCGACAGTGGGCTGGGTCTTTGCATGTTCTCTATGGGTCTCTATGATTCTGCTCAGTGAACTGACCCTGTTGCTAATCACCACTCGTCTAGTTAGAGATGTAATGCCTGCCATGGGACAATTCCCACCATGAGCAAGCACCAGGCGACAGTGACAAGGAAAATGTCCTGTCAAACAATAACGTTTGAGGATTAACCACTTAGAAGTCATAGTCATTTCTGAAAATGTAGGTAGTAAGCTAGTTAGGATGTTATGTTTGCAGTTCACTTTAGTGAAGCATTCTGACAAGCATTCTGTTTAATCCATTCCTAACACATCTGCTCTTGTTGATTTGAAAAAACACAACTTTTTTGTCAGCTATAGCTGTTCATGCACTTTAACGTGGACAAATCCAAGGCTTGATAGGCCTACAGGGCCTTGTGGCAGTGACAAAAATTCAGGGGTGAAAAGACAAGAATATTTTACTCAAGTAAAGGTTAAATTC
>JAVQJD010037409.1:0-50239 GCA_036023655.1 Nannoperca australis | reverse complement strand
GTGTGTGTGTGTGTGTGTGTGTGTGTGTGTGTGTGTGTGTGTGTGTGTGTGTGTGTGTGTGTGTGTGTGTGTTGAGGGACATAAGAGGATACAGGTAAAAAAAATAAAGTAAGCTTTTGTGTGACTCTGATTAGAATATGGTGACATTAGATACATCTAAACATAACACAGAACTTTGATTAACTAAATAACATTAAGTTATCTGTGAACTTTCTCTTACTGAAAGTATATCATTCAAAAAGTATAAAATACAAAATATCCAGTATTACCATTTTAATAACAAAGATCCACTATTCTTATAAATACCCAACATCAGATATCTGGCCTTGTATATCAAGTATTAGTATATTTTTGTGACCAGTAAGTAATTAGAGACATTTTCCATTTGTGCAATTTAGGTAGGAAGACAATTTCTTATGCTGGTTCAACAGACGCTCAGTGTTGTTTTTTGTCATGTTTGTTTCCGGATACAGAATTATCCAGCAGCTAGTAAATGGAATCATAGCACCTACAGCCATGCCAAATATCGGGATGGGGCCATGGTGAGAATAAGAAACTGATGCATGTTCGTTTACATGTTTCATATCACTAAGTGCAATGACTTTTACTGTGTTTAGTGTTATATTTTTGCTGACTACCTAATTGTCTTGCAGGGGTATGCTACATTCTAATCCAATGGATTACGCCTGGGGTGCCAATGGTCTTGATGCTATCATTACACAGGTATACAAAGTTTTATTTATAACAATAACAATGCATATCAATCAGGTGGCTACAGTGTCCCAAGAAGTCTAAAAGTTCTCATTTACAGCCTTACTGTCATGCAGATAATTTCATAGCCATTCTTAGGGATTCTGCTCTTTTTCACATGTAGTTATTGAACCAGTTTGAAAACACGGGCCCCCCTCCTGCTGACAGAGAAAGGATAAAGAGTTTACCCACCATCTCCATTACAGAGGAACATGTGGGTAAGTCCACGTCTATCCCTCAGGCTCTCGCTTACAGTTATTCACTGTCTCCCACCCACTCTGCTCTGCATCGGAAGGCACTTTTCTTCTTTTTTTCCTGTTATCTGTCAGAACAGAACAGACGGTTATTCTTTTAATCAGTGTTGGTTTTTTTTACGGGCTTCATGTCACTACAACCTTCTTAGAACACCACATAAAAAATAACACCCTTTGCACAGGCTTATCAGCCAATTTAATAACAGTATTTTCCAGAAGACAACTGACAATAAAGCCTGAAAATGTTGTTTTTCCACATTTTCTTTTTGGTTTTTAGTTTTAAATCATCACAGACTAATGCAGAAAGATTATTACACCTATGTGTACTTTTTAACTTTGAATCATGTTGTTGTTAGTGGTAGTAAATGCTTGAATTTGACCTTACACTGCACAACACTGCCTAAACTCAAATAAATAGAATTGATGCGATCACAATTTCCCATGCAGCTGACAGATGTGACCACGGGTCTCTCACACACTGACGGACACTGTGTTGTTTTCTGTTTGTGCAGGTGCTGGTTTAGAGTGTCCTGTGTGCAAAGAAGACTACAGCTTTGAGGAGAGTGTTAGACAACTGCCATGCAATCATTTGTTTCACAATGACTGTATAGTACCATGGCTGGAACAGGTGTGTATATTTATTAAGGATGCCCCAAACAGATCTGCATGATTGATGTCAGATGTTGATCTCTCATTTATCCTTGTTCCCCACAGCATGATACATGTCCCGTGTGCAGGAAGAGTCTTAGCGGACAGAACACAGCCACAGACCCACCTGGGTTATCAGGAATGAACTTCTCTCCCTCCTCCTCCTCTTCTTCCTCCCCCAGCTCACCTAGCAATGAGAATGCTGCCAGCAACTCATAGGTTTTTCACCGCCAACACCACCTCATATCTGAAAACCTCACAACATACATCAAGCAAGACCCAACGTCTCCTCTCTACAGCTGAAACCAGTGCAGTTGTCCGTCTCAATTCAAGGGGACGATGTGAGTCGAGGTGAACTCTGAATCTGTTGCAGACTTTTAGTCATCATTCCTCCCTCTGTGCTGAACGGATGCTGGGTCCAGCTCCTGCTGCTATTGTTGCTGAGTATTTGAGGAGGTGGGACTGTTGATCCAGAAAGGCTGTGAATAATAATAATAATAATAATTCATAATACAAGTCAGAGTGGACTGCTTTTTGATGGAGACATGTCTTTGCCATAAGGCTGGGACACATTTTATATTTTGAAAACAAAATGCTCTTTTTTAAAAAACATTTCCTGTGGTGGTGCAGAGTACATAGCTAGTGTAGATAGGGAATTCATTTTGAACTGTCAGCCGCTGTTCAGCTAAGGGATCAAACTAAAACATTGTGGAAAGGAAAGTGAGTGTATGCATTGGATTTTAATTTATTTGCACTTTTTGTTTTGCACAAAATTCTGTCTGATGTTGAGAATGTGAATTTGGGTAAACTACTGATAAAACAAAAAAGGATTTTTCACATTTTTGCATTGACTTTTAGGACTTGTTTTCTTTTGTCTTTATTAGAGCTTGATCCAGTGTACTTTGTGTATCTCGAAAAGGTAAAGATCCACACAGCTCCAACAGGGCACACATTTTTATTCCTCAAGTGAAAAAACCCCCACAAACCTACTTATTTATTGAACCCTTGCCCAAGATACAAAATGAGCATTGTAAAAGGGAAAAAAAAGACTCATTAAAAAAAGGCATGGGATCATCTTACCTCTATGGAACTGACCAAATGTGTTTCACAAAACAAGTGTTATTTTATTTACTCATTTTTCGTACAGTCACAATAAAGTGCTAAAACAAACAAATTGATAATGTGCAGTCAAATGTTATCCTACGGGTAGTGTTTCATTTTCCACATTTAGTAATGCTTCAATATGGATCAAACCCTGATTGTTTTTAATTGGGAGAAGGACGGGCACCATTTTACTTGCCAACGAGAGACGGAGGAGGTAAACAATATCTTTTTCTCACCTGCTCTTCAATCTGGACGGCTCTTTTGAGGCTTACTTTGCTTTAATGTCAGTTGATCGTGGACACATGCTGTCCATGTTTTTACAAATGGACCCAATGGTAGATCAGTGTTTAAGCCTTTAACTGATCGTGTAGTAAAGTGCTTGTTAGATAACTAAACATAACTCGTCCTCTTGTTTTCTGTCAGTTCTCAAATCTGACCTTATTCCCAATAACAAAAATCTACGGTGCTATTAAAAAACTGTGTAGTTAGTCAACAGGTTTCAACTGATTGTAGTATAAATACACCTGTATCCAGAAAGTCTAGTTCTCTGTGAGTCAGTATTGAGGCAACATGTACACCATGAAGACAAAGAAACACTAAGCAACTCTGCGAAAAGCCAGTCAGAGGATGGAAAAAAGAACATTTCCAGGTCACTGAACATTTCTTGGAGTACAATAACGACAAAAAACACTCTTAGGTCTGTCCTTTGAGTCTATGCTGACAGAATGAAAGTTGATAAGATTAAGTCACCGGGTACCTCCATGAAACTAGGCAGCACGCCAGTCTTGCATTTAGGTGATCGTTGCATTGACAGCAAGCCCAGGAAATTCTTTAAGCAATAATTACCAAGCAGGTGGCGTCTGAGTCACTGGACCAAATGGCCTGTGAGGTTTTCACATTTAGATAAATACCGTTAACAAATTTAATTTATATTCCTGATGGTTCCAACAATAGCAAACCTTCAGCATTCACACTATTGTTATCCAAATCTTTATTAGTGTGAATGCTGAAAGCCTTCAGCAGGTCCGGTGACTCATGCACCAGCTGCTTGGTAATTATTGCTAAAGTAACATTTCCTGGGCTCGCTATCAATGAGACAAATATGTTTTTGTTTTGTGTATTGATCACCTAAATGCAAGACTGGCATGCTGCCTAGTTTCACGGAGGTACCTGACAACTTCATTTTATCAACATTAATCTTTATTAATGTGAATGCTGAAAGCCTTCCACACTATGAAGATCTTTTCAACAGCAGTAATGATTCCCACACTGCTGTGCACCCTAATAATACCACCACTACTTTAACATTTACATTTTCTGTCCACCAGCGTGTTGAGTGCAGCAGTCCTATTTTAAACCCTTAGCTAACTCCGATTGGATGATTGACTGCACCTCCAGCTTTTTCAAATTGATGTGGCAGTATAAAGATCATTTTAACAAAAGTAATGATTCTAGTCACTGTGTTCTGTTTAGTGGCACAGTGGGTAGAGCAGATGTCTTTAAACCTTGTGTAGCCCATCAGGTTGGCAGTTTTAATATTACCGCTACTACCACAGCATTGACAAGATCTGTCTTCTACTGTGTTCAGCAGTCCTATTTCAAACCCTCTTCGTTTGGATGATTATTTTCACCTCTAGCGTTTTCCATGATGACCCGATAATACATGTTTGTTGGACCCCAAGGTACAAGGCCGCCTGAAAAACTCTAAAACCTGCTCTATCATCCTCAATCTTTTCACATCAAAATGTAGGATAATCTCGGTCTTTCTGCAGTAGTTTTATTATTTTTTTTTTTGAGCAACACTACAGGCCACAGTAAGCCTCAAATTGCAGTGCAGTGCAGGCTCCCCATAGAGATTCATTATAACTTTGAGCAGAAAATCTCGTCTGTTCTCTTTTCCCTTCACATTTCTAACTCGCTGCAGTTTCCATATTTTTAACACCACAAACATGAAATCTACATCACAGCGTCTGCAAGCTTCTGTTCTTTCCAGTGACATATTACTTTGGAGATTGGACTCGCGGTATTTGCAGTAGAAGCAGGAGTTTGAGGGTTGCACCTAGACTTAATGTCTGTATAAAAGCTGCTGTCTGCCAAGCTCTCTGCTCCTCCATTGTGCTGACTGCACCCCTCCCCCACTGCTTCAGGTTTCCTTAATCACCATAGCAACCACTGTCAGACACAAGTGTTTGAACTGTGAACCTGATAGAACTATTTAACCTGCCACAGCTCCTACACTCGAAAGAGCACGTATCCTATGGATGAAATATGTGGGCATGAATACAATTAAAAGTCCAAATAGACAATTAAATGTAATAACATAAAAAAAGAATGTATTTACTACACAAAGCATATACACTATAAATATCCACAGGATAAGGGGTAGATAAAAAGACTGGGTGGGGGTCCAGACTTCGGGGTCACGCTGGCCACTTCAGGAAAACCTTGAAATTTCTGTGGAATTTTCGAGTTTGTTTTAAAACTGTGGGAAAGAGATGCAGAATATGGGATTCCTCTCATTTGTTTTTACCAGTTCAGGATATTTGTGTGTCCTTTGCTCCACACAAGACACACAAGGCCATCACATAGTCTTCCCTATATAGGTTAACCCTCTTCATTTTGATTAATGGATAAACTCTTTTAGCTCCCGTGTGGTAGTTTAACATGTTTCTCGACCATTCATACCACCACTACCAATTGCCTACTTGTCTGGAGTTTGTGTAACACTTTTTTAAATTGTGTTGCCATTTAATTGAATCAGTGTGTCTTTTTTTTTTCTTCTCGTCATTTGTTGAAAACAATCTGAGAGCGTCACACTGCTGCATCACCCTACCAGGAAATTGAAGTGATCCTTGGTGCAGCTGTGTAGTTTTTACTAATGAGTAAGAGGATGGCAGAGAAAGGGAGACAGAGAGAAAGAAGAGGGAACTGGGAGAGCGAGATGGCGCGTATGACTTCCCAGCACTGATGACAAAAGGAATTCTTATTTGATTTTTCAGGTAAAGCTAGCAGCAGTGTTCATTTGTTAATGCAGTGTATAAAGTCATATGTCTGTCCCATGTGAGTATTTGAATGTAAAGCCAAGCTATCCTTTACACAATTCAGACTCAAAATTAGACTCAACCAACACTAGATCAAAGAAAATAGGCTAGGTACTTTATCTCCTCTCAAGTGACAAAGCACTTGGTTATCATGGCCCACATCCTCAATGTGTAGGGATAATGCTGTGTACTTCTGTACATTCATGCATTCAGGCTATCTTTAATATCTTCCAGCAGAGATTCTAATGGAAATGCATTTTCTTCTGCACTATCTGGAACCGGTTGCTTTATGCTCATACCATGCACTTTAAACCAGAGCCTTAAATAGCCCATCAGTGATGCTGAACCTGTATCTGAGTGCAACAGCGTCCTTCTGCCAGTGGATGCACTCCATAAATACCTCTGCTGTGCTTGTAACGTTGAACATTTGTCTTAAACCTTCTGTGTCAGCCCTATGCGGCCGCTAGGGCGCGCTAAACAACAACTCTGGGTCACGTCAATGCATGGGGGTTGTCATTGAAAACACCTTCTAAAACACATGACATCATTGGAGTTTTCATTAACACGTGGTAATTAAACTTTTGATGTTAGTATATTCTTTGATTGGCTGTTATGTTAAGCATCTAATTCCGCGTGATTGTCTGGAAAGAGCTACTTGAGACTATTCAGGCTTTAGGTCATCACAGAGGCCTCAGCTGGCAGCAGCTTGAGCTGAATTAGGAGCAGCCTACGCTAATAGTTTTAGGACATTTGACGCAGTCGAAGGGCTCAGTTAGTTTGATGCTTGAGCATCTTTGACACAGTGACTAGTGAAAGTAAAAGCGCAGTAGTTTGCAAAGAAGTCACGTCCACCCCTCCCTCTGCCCCTCTCTCCCTTTTCTCTCCCTCTCCCTTCTTCTCCTCTCCATCTCCCCTCTGTCTTTGATTGGTTTTCTCCAAAGATAATTGGAGGCAAAATTTGATATGCTCAATGTCATGGACAGGAATGAGGTTTCACCGGCGTCTGCTGCCACCATGAAAAAGAAGGCAGTAGGCGGCACTGGATGCAGCCGCATCAGCGCACCCAAGGCTGCCGCGTCCAAATGCACAAGAAGCAACAGCAGCCAGAACTGTCTGGACTCCGGTTCTCCCGGCGTACCGAGCCGTAGGCACTCCGGTGCGGCCAGCAACGTCGTGATGGACGAGGCGGAGGACGGAGAAGAGGAGTCCAAGTTTCAGCATCCGCGGTTGCGCCGAGCCGGGGGGAGCGGCAGTGGCGGAGGTGGAGGAGGAGGAGGCGGCAGTATCAGGATGAAGAACTTTACGCCAGGAGGGGGAGCCGCGTCCTCGGGTTCAAGGAGAAACTCCAACAAGGAGCCCTGCTACATGCACACAGAGGACGCTCCCGCCGCCCCACGGCCCACTGCTGCCTCCAGAGCTACCGAGACCCAGACACCCCGTCCGGGCGATGCTGTCCAGCGCGGCGAGACCAGCAGAGCATCTGGGGCGGAGGCGTCGGATTCAGCGGTCGCGGTAGAGATTTTAAACGTGACAGCGGGTGATGGTTGCAAAAGCGTCGGTCCAATTTCCAGCATGAAATGCAACAAAAACGGAGAATGCAGGAGGGACTCGGGTACCGGGAGCCTGCGCTCTATCATCTCCAAGCAGGAGAAGCAGACAGGAGGGTCGGGGAGGGCCGAGGACGGAGGGAGCGCCAAGCGAGCAGCCTGTAACTCGACCACCGCCAGCATGGACGGCTCGATCACGCCAGGCGGGTCCCTGACCGGGGGGCACGGAGGAGAGAGCGCCAACCCCGGCGCTACCCCCGTGACCAGCGGTGTCCCCGAGAAAAAGGACGCCAAGGTGTCCTTCTCTAACGCACCAAGCCGGAAAGCATCGTCCTCGCTGCACGGCCCGACTCAGACTCAGACCCAGCAGCCAAGGAACTCTGTCACTTTCCTGAAGCCGGAGGATGGACCGCCAATTGTGCCCGCCGAGGATGCGGAGCCTCGTGGCAGCCAAGCCAGCTTCATGCAGCGGCAGTTTAGTAGTATGCTGCAGCCTGGAGTTAACAAATTCTCCTTACGCATGTATGGTAGTCAAAAAGCAGTAGAGAGAGAGCAGGAGAGGGTAAAATCAGCTGGAAATTGGATTATCCACCCTTACAGCGATTTCAGGTAAGAGCTGGGGCAGCCATTGGTTGCACGTTGAAAGTCATGAGGGGCCCGTATGGGTCCTCATTGTCATCTACAACTCACTTTACTGAGTAACCACAGCGACTCAAAGGAAACACATGTATGGTTATTATTAAAGGCTACGGGCTGCTGATTTTTTCATTTCATCCCTTGTGGCTGAATCTGCAGAGATTTGAATCGATGCATTACAAAGTGCCGCCAGTAATTCCCCAAACAACCTGTTGTCGGGCAAATGGACTTTAGCAAACAGTGCCCTTTCAAGGTTGTAAACAAATCCCATTCCAGTCCGTATGTACAGTAGCATGTCTGGGATGCTCAACAAGCCCGGCCTGCTAACACATCTCGACTTTTCGTTGCAGTATGCTCACATTTAACAAAGAGGACAACGGTCTCACGCTAATTCTGGCCAATATAAAATGCCATTATTTCTATAGATCTGGTTAATATTTGTTGTAGTATAAGCCATTTTCTGCGACAAGAGCCGTGCTTGACAGGATGCAAGCTATGTGTGTGTGTGTGTGTGTGTGTGTGTGTGCGATGCACTCAGTAACGGAATGTCACCTTGAGCCAAGTGTGCGAAACCCTAAAGCATGCTCACTGGAGACGCATCCGCCTGTACGGCTCCCCGGATCCTGCATTGTAATGACGGATGTGCGCTGTTTATCACGGCTCAAACACTGATAACCCAGCTGGACATCCAGCTGCTAGTTTGTCCTACAAATATTTACTGGAATCTGCGAGCCAAGAAGGCTCCTCGTGACTGAATGAATGAATGAATTAGCCCGCAAGCCGTTATTTCGACGCGTAGAAGTCGCTGAATTGCATTTGGGTCAGAAAGCCAGTCGGGTTCGCCCTCGGCTGGGCTGCTTGCTTTCAGCACCACACGGAGCGGACAGCTCCCGTCTAATTGGGAGTGGGCTCGCGCGTTTGAGCGCCACCTACAAACCCCATCCTTCACAGCACCATTCATGTTTGGCCCATTTGTATCACATAACACCGAGTCAGTAGGCTAAAGGCTAAACTTGAGACATGTCTTCAGCAGCAGGGGTGTACATTTGACCACAGGCCACCGTGGAGACCTTTCCTTTAGCATGCAATCTCCCACACGGTGTGAAGCTATAGCTGCCCCTCCGTGAGCCTTATGCTAATTAACGCATAGTTAAAGCAACAAAGTTGCTCCAAACAGTATCGTCTGGGCGTTTATTGTTGTTGCCACGGAGTGAAGCAGTCGGAGCTTGTTGCATAAGTCGCAGTGTAATGACTCAGCGCTGCACCTGTCCTGCAGAGCTTCCTCTGACGGGCTCAGATCTCACTACTTTTACCCTGTCTCTCCCATTCACCAAACTACCTCATCACTACGGGCAGTAAATAGCAGGGCAGTCGCCTTCTTGGTATCCATGTGTACTGGAAGGTCAATAAGAGCTCAAAATGCCGTTTTATGAATGAAACTGAAGTGGAAATATTTATTTTGGGTCCCGGAGACCCCGGGTCCTCTTTAACAACTCAAGAAACATACATAACGTGTTTTTATCAGCTTAATACTTCACCACTTTCCCTAATTTTATGAGAATTGAGTATTAACCTAGTTTATATCTGCTACAGAAACTCAACAATGTCTTCTGTTAGGGGTCTCAGGGGCTGTGATTGGTGTTGACAGTACTTTTTATGCATTTTTATTAACTATCCCTTCCAAATCACCAAAACTATTTGGATTTCATCTTGTACCCCCAAGGAACGTCAGAATAAAGGATAGCACCTTACTATATATCATACAAAACATGAAATATTTCAATGTTTTATGATCGCCTTCATCAAATGCTTGGAGAAATGTATTAAAATAAAAGTATTATAGTATGTGAATCTTTGAAAAAGTAAGCAGAATATCTCTCTCTCATTGCAGGAGCAGGAGCTGCACTCTGCCTGCCCGAACATGCAGAGTGCAGCTCCTGCACTTCGTGTTCACACTTTTCCATCTTGTGTTCAGAAGTCTCTTGTGCCTATCAGCTTTCCACAGCAACTCCCTTTTCTTATCTGACTCTATTTTTGTCTTTTTCCCTTCTCTACCTTTCGCCCTCCTGTACTCTGCGCGCACACACACACACACACACACACACACACACACACACACACACACACACACCTATGTTAACACACTGTCATGCACACACCACAATTACACACACACACACACACACCTGCTAGGTTCTACTGGGATTTCACAATGCTGCTGTTTATGGTGGGCAACCTGATCATCATCCCTGTGGGCATCACCTTCTTCAAGGAGGAGACCACTACGCCCTGGATCATCTTCAATGTGGTCTCTGACACCTTCTTCCTTATGGACCTGGTGCTCAACTTTCGCACTGGAATCATCATTGAGGACAATTCAGACATCATTTTGGATCCTAAAACCATTAAAAAGAAGTACCTAAAAACTTGGTTCATTGTGGACTTTATATCCTCCATCCCTGTGGATTACATATTCCTCATTGTGGAGAAAGGGATCGACTCTGAGGTGTACAAGACTGCTCGGGCCCTGAGGATTGTGCGCTTTACCAAGATCCTAAGTCTTCTGAGGCTGTTGAGGCTCTCCAGATTAATACGCTACATTCACCAGTGGGAAGAGGTAAGAGCTTGCATTTCATGACTCTCCCACAGTAAATATTATATTAACACACAACTCTTAGCCACAGAGGAAGAAATACCCAAACTTGTCTGTGATAAAAGGTCACTAATTTGCCTCCAATATGCTGATGTTGGCTCGTGACCAAACCAACAATCTGCCTCTCTGTCTGCTCCGAGCGGCCTGCTTTCCTCTGCCTGGAGGCTCGATATTAATGTTCTCACCTGCCACCTGGTGAGAAATGTATGATGTCAGCAGGATGTTTGAGCTTTAACAAACTTCGCATTCTAATTACTGTTATAGTCACACGCACACACCTCCACCCCTACCCCTCTGTCTCCCTGTCTGACCTGGCAGTCCCACAGGTGGCATCAGACGGTCTAATAAGCAGCCTATTACCAGGGCAAACACAGTTAATCAATTAAGGCACCAGAGGAAGAGCAGGTGGGGTAGAGGGTGATGATAATATGCAGCACTAGGGGGCTGTTGACTGCGATTATATATGTCACTAATTGTTCATTTAAAGAGATCAGAGAGGTTAGGCAAGCTGGCATTTCCTCAGAGGCCTGACTGGCAGACATTGGATGTGAAGATGGGTGCTGTTGCAGTCCTAGCTTCATGTAGGCTGAACTCAATGACCCAGTCCTGCCCTTCCTGGCCACTCAGCTTTTAGTTTCTCCGTGAGGAATGCACTTTGCCGTGGCCCATCTACAGCCTCTCTTAGGACTGCTTCCTCAAATGAAGGAGAGCAGTCTGGGAGACAAGAGGTCCAACAATGTCATGAGATCACTCGACTCTTCGTTTATGCCAGTATTGGCAGCCTGGTGTTGGCATTTTGCAGTGGTGAGCAGCGTAGTGGGGCTCAGCTGCTAACTTGACCTTTGGATAATTGGATTTCTGAAGATATGATGTGATGCGCACACATACACACACACAGTGGTGCGTGATGGGAAGAGATACTTGGCATGCATTGAGAATGAGATGGAGATGTGGTGGAGGGTGAGACTCTGACATAGGAAAGACCCAGTTTTGTCTGTTTGACATTATCTGTCATAGTTTATTTAGAAAATCTAAGAATCTGAACCCTAAACTACTCTTAGTTCCTGTAAGGTTCTTGGAGCTGTCCGTGGTGCTGAACATCTCCATCAGCCAGCACAACATCACCGTGTACAGTACAGTTTCTCTCATCCATCCTCAGTGAAAAAGATATGACAAATGACTCTATTTAGTCAGTTTCTGATTGATAAATACTGACAGTGAAAAGCCTGTAAAGGTTAAAGCTGCATTTATAAAGATCAGTACATGTGATTCATGTCCAGTCTCATTCCTCATCACTACCAACACAGAGTAGCACTTCTCCCTCAGCTGCACTAACTAATAAATGACCCATTTCTCATTCCTTCACAGTAGACTTTATCAAACCTTCCTACATGTCTCACTATGAAAAGTATTGTAATTTCTACAGATTTAGACTATAAATTATAAGGATTATTATGGGATTAAATGCAGCTATTAAACTGTTAAGGACCAACAAGGAGTTGTTTTCTTAAAGCCAGTCAGGTGATAGATGATTGGCCTAAGTGACTGTCCAGTGACTCAAATGATTGATGTGTGAGACGACATAGACATCAGTTGTTAAAGATCATGATGGTCCCTGTCCATCACTCTGTGTGTTTGAATATGTGTATGTGTTCGTGTTGGCATGTCTGTCTGTTTTGTTAGTGTATCACTGTGCCTGCAGGCTTGCGTGAGTGTTTTGTGTGTGTGACTGGGCTCTGTGTGCATGTTTGAGACTCTGATTGATGTCATGTATCTCCGTGTAACAAATGTCTTGCCTGCTCCTGCTGTGTTTGATTTGGGACTGATGGGAGCATGTCTCCCCTACTCATTAATCAAACTTGGTATAATCCAAAGAGACTGTGGAGCCAAGTGGGAAGCCAGCCCTACCACAGATATATGAATTCAAAGTCTTTAGTGTTTGATAAAGTTATGCAATTGTGTATTAAATATTCCAAATCCAACATATGTTTTTTTTTCTCCACATTTCTCAGCCCAGTTTAAACTCCCTCCCTGTCTTGTTGTCTCGCTCCAGATCTTCCATATGACCTATGACCTGGCCAGTGCAGTGATGCGGATCTTTAACCTCATTGGTATGATGCTGCTGCTGTGTCACTGGGACGGCTGTCTACAGTTCCTGGTTCCCATGCTGCAGGATTTCCCCTCAGACTGCTGGGTGTCCCTCAACAAGATGGAGGTTTGTGTCAGGGAATCATGTCTGCGCATACCAAGTTGCACATATCACCCCGGAACTGGATTTACATCTTTCATTCTCAGATTATTGGGAAAGAGCTACCGAGGGTCACAGAACACTGATTGAAGTTTCTGACCATCATCAGAAAATATTGGCGGAATGTCAATCAATATTTTGTGGTCATTATAAACTCTTTCTTGTCTTTACTAAACCAGAAACCCCAGTGCTCTAGTAAGGAGGTTGCCATCAATAGAGGAACGCCTTAAATCTCTGCATTAACTTTTGCATTTGAAAGAGATTTATTTTATTTTAATGTCGAGAAAATGGGTTTAGCACAATTGTGCTAACAGCATGCTGACTAGCTCACAATGACAATGATAACATTTATAGTAGGTATAATTTTTACCTCATTCACTATCTTAGTTTAGTATTAGCATGCTAACACTCAAAGTCCAGCTGAGGCTGATGTGAATGTCATTAATTTTATTGTGTTTGGGTATAAACCAACCATACTGGATCAATACAATTCTGACCTGATGATGGTGTTACATGAAAAGTCAGGGGATCACCAGAGTCATTACGATTCATCCTCTGGGAACCATGAATGCCTCTACAAAACTTCATGGCAGTCTATCTGATAGTTGTTAAGATACTTCAGTCAACTAGCGTGGCTAAAAAAGAAAGGCCCTCTAGGTTAGCAGTGATAGTTACACTGTAATTTACACTGCACTATTCAGGGAACAATTGTTATCAAAAGTTATAGCAATAGTGCTATTACAGATTCAGGAGGGAAAGTCAGTATTTCCTTTCAGCAAATCATGAATACTACTCACATCATTGCCCTCTGCAGTAACGTTCAGTCGGCGTGGCAGAAGTAGAAAACAACCGTAGGATACCGATGAAGAAGCTGTGACAAAGAAACCAGAATGATTTAAGCACACCTCCAGATCTGTCCGTGCCTCCTCTTCAGCATGGTGGGGTGATGACAGGAAAGATAAAAGGGAAAAACAGAGGGAAGGGGGGGACATGGCCAAGCAGCTGGGCTCTTTGTTGCTGTGTCTCTCTCAGAGAGATAAAAGCTGGTTGTTTATAGGTTTGTCTGTCAGCCCAGCCTTTTACTGAGTGAGGGGAGACCACACTAACCCAGACATGAGGCGCAGGTCCAAATGGGATTTTAAAAGATTGGGTCTCACTCCTCCGACCTGACTGCTTGTACATGTCAGATTTGACGTATGTGTACATTTCCTGAATTACAGCAGTGGCTTTGGTTTTTTATTGCCGTACAAAAGTAATTCTGGTGAAAACAAGTCAATGAGGTGATGAGAATGAATGTACTCTTTTTCATTTTGGTGAGAGGGAAGGTATTCCTCTTTGCTGAATGTGTCAGACAAAGACATACTGCAGTTTTACTGCAGCTATTTTGTAGAGCTGGATACTATTGACAAAATCATATATTATAATATTGACTCAGGATGTCAGCATCAATAATGTGGAGATGTTTTGGGTCTGATGGATGGTGTTGTCATGTTATTTTTATTCAAAATCAGATGATGGTGAATATTTATTATGGTGGCGGGTAGAGGCATTTGTTATTCATATCAGTTGGGTAAAAACATGTATTTAAGTTCAGGAAGTAGATTTACAGTGTAACCTACTATAATATATAATGATAATAAAAATAAGATAATAATAAAGATAGTAATAAAGGATTACATTTAATCTACATGTACGTCAATGTTAATAGACAATAACCAGAATGCAGACATTGAGAGACTTTAGCTATGGCAGGTGTGTCCACTTTGCCTGAGGATGACTCTTAATTATATCAACACCTAGTTTTAGTTATAAACTATTATATACTCTGTCATGCATTGCCTTTTACTACACACACACACACACACACACACACACACACACACACACACACACACACACACACACACACATAACTCTGAATGTAATGTCCTTGTAGCCATGCCTCTTTAAATCCAAAAAACACAAATTAATGTAATTAGTGTAATTAGAGCTCCAATGGTTAGCTGATTAAACCATTAGTAGTCTACAGAAAAGGGATCAGTAACTGTTTAGCTAATCAATTAATCAATCTCCTTTATTTCGTGTCAGTATAATGTAAAAATGACATGAATCGTGCTGACCTTCCCTGTAAAGCACTATTAGCATATTTCTGCTTTTATAGACTTACATGAAACACAAGAGGACAACCTTGTGCAGAGTTTGAAGTCCAGGATGACAAAAGTTCGGGGCTGACAGGCCACTGACTCTTCCATTGCTCTTTGTCTTTGTATAATCAGAGACAGTTGGTCTCCAGAGAGCCGTCACTCTCAAACTAAAGGACTGCTCTGGCATGGTACAGGCTGCCTACAGCCACCTGAGACCGGCCCCCTATTGAGTGGCTGACAACTTGTAACATTAGCCATTGTGTTGCAGCCAGGCCATCCATCAAGCCTCGCACCCTACAGTAGCTCTGGTGGTGTGGGGCCCACAGGCAGAACCCATGGAGGGCGTTGAGAACACTCTGTAACTCTGGATGACATCCACCAACCAGTAATTGGATTCAGTCAAACTTTGTAATACCCCAGGGAACATAGGTTGTTTTTGCTGTACACCTCAACTTCCATCCATTAATTTCATTTAGTTTATATTTAGCATTAGCTTTTATGCGGCCTTGTCAGCCAGATAGTTAATTTCCATGGCAGACCCTTGCTGTGTCAGTGGAGTACAGAGGCGACTGTATAATGATAGCGACAGCAGCGCTAACTGACAGACACAGGCTGTATAGTTTCAACTCTCTAATTACAACTGTGTGTGTACCCATCCCTTACAGTATCCACATCGCAGAGACGTCTGTTTCCGATTATATCCCCCACTGCCATCAGCAGGAGGGCGCTTCGCAGTACAGTGGTCTGCGTAAGATAAGCTGGTAATTACTACGTATGGTGTTGAATCACTTTATTTACTCCTAGTTACACCTAGTTTGACCAAACAGTATTGCAGTTACTGCTGCGGGATGTTGCTAATTTTATTTAAACTACTCACTAGGTCTGTGAAAGCATATAAACATGAAAGGTGGAAGCTGCCATCTGACCTCTGTAGCTAGACTGGAAATTAGGTGTTTTTTGTTTCCTGGGCGAGGAGAGAAAAGGATGTGATTATCTCCCTCCCAAAGGAAAGGAAAGGTGTTTTTTTTTTGTTGAAATATCTCATTGTGCTGACAACAAGGAGTTCTGCAATATCCTACTCAAGCAAGAAGTACTGTTACTGCACTCAAGCAGCAGTAAGTGATCTTGTGATGAAAACTAAACAAACCTAAATGTAAATGTTGATATCTGGAAGGCAGAGTAACAGTTATTTTGTTACACATGTTCACCCTGAAAGAGCCAACGTGGCATCCTGCTTGAAACCACTTAAAAATGAATACATCCTGCCAACCAAGCCCTCTCCAGTTCAGTGATACTAGTATTGATCATCCTAGTAAGACATTTTCTTCAAACATGGCCTCATGAGAGAAAAAAGATGTTCAAAGCAAACTCAGTGGTACAGACTCCAGACTGTGACATAACAGAAATGGAGGATTACTAGTTCTTATAGATTTTACAAATGCAGTTGATGAATGCAGTTCATCAAATATGCTCACAGACACATTAAAGAAATGTGTAACAACACAAACAAACTGATTTTACACACAGGTCAGTTTACGTGTTATCTGCAGGAGCTTAGTCAAGTAAAAAAATATTAAACTCCTGATAATGTCATTGGGCTTATCTTGGATTGAGCTTGGAGACATCATATTTATTACTAAAAGCCTGTGTTACAATCTGGGATCATGGAGTTTCAAAGATGTGGGCATACCAAACATTTAAGCTATTATTTTGCATTGTGGGAAATGCAGGAACCTGTGTTTTTTGGAGCTTGACCCAGACTAGAGCCTCAAAGTCGGCCTATGTTGCAATTGATTTTAACCTTTCTTTTTTACAGTCTGTCTCATAATCCACCCAATTTTACCTGTTTCACCTTCAAAGGCAGAATTATTAACTCATACTCAAAAATATCAGAATGCTTATAAAAGTATCTATTATAATGATTAGAGTACTTGTAAATAGTTTGTTGTACTTAGCAATGCTGAATACTGCTGTCCTCTACATGCGCATGTGTGACAGGAATACATAAACTTTTGAAGGAATAGTTTGACATTTTGGGAAATATGCTTATTTGGTTTCTTGCCAATAGTTAGATGAGAAGATCAATACCACTCTTTTTAATCTGTGAGTTATGTACGAAGCTAGAGCCTGGGGAGCCTAATTTAAAGATTAGAAGTGGGGGGGAACAGCTATATCTATATATGTAGCCATCACATGGTGTTCATGCTGCCACTTTTCTTTTCACCTTACAATGAGCGGTCAGGTGACGGAGGAGCCCTTTCCCTCCAAATTCAGAAAACAACATATTTCTCTGCCCACCCTACAGAGACCACACACACACTCACTGAGTCAGACGAGAAGAAAGGAAGAAAGAGACAGAAAGAGAGCGAGAGGAAGCAGGAAACAGAGCTGACTGTACAATAAACTTAGATAAGCCATTGTAAACTAAACTGGTGTGTGTGTGTGCGCGCAGGTGTGTGTTCGTGTGCGACAGGGCCAGACCAGAGGCTTTGTTACATGTGTGTCGTTTATCTTTTGATATTTGCTGAGCTTATCAGCTGTTGGACACACAAAGTGATTGGTCATTCAGTGTGATATTACTCCATTTTCCATTATCTTCAAAAGTTAATCTTTTGTGTAGGTCTTTAGGTGCACGTGTCGCTATTTTTCGCCACGCTGGCGGTACAGCTCTAGGGAGAGCTATGTTGGATGGTTGGTTGGTCTAACATTTTGGTCCAGACTAAAATATCTCAACAACAATTTGATGGATTGCAATAACATGTTGTACAGACATTCATGGTCCCCAGAGGAAGAATCCTGATGTATTTGGTGCTCCCCTGACCTTTACTCTAGCACCATCACAAGGTTGACAGTTATGGTTCAGAGTGAAATGTCTTGACAATACTATTGGATATATTAACATGCAATTTGGAGCAGATGTTTTCTTCTAAATTAATGATTCTCTCACCAGCCTCGGCTGTACTTTGTGCCATGTGCTATTTTATGCTAACACGCTACACTAAGGTGGTAACAGTGAAGGGAAAATGCTGATGATTTTAAACACACTTTATGCATATTTGTTCAGGCAAAATAAGTGTTTCTTATATCTCTTCACCTCATCCAATACTAACTATGATATTCTTACAAAAAATGTATTTGAACTTTGGACTGAATTTAGCATTTTGGTTTTCTTTCCAGTGAGCGTTACACCCTCCTCAAACTTAGACAAATGTTTCTTGAAATTAGCACAGACCCTGAGCCAAATGCTGGTACAGCTCATCAGTTCTGGATGGCAGATAACTAACTTGCACAATGTCATTCTGTTTGGCAGGTGAAATCTCATTGGAGTATATATGTGAGATACATGAGTCCTTACATGAGGGTCGCAGCATGTACAAAGAGGCATTTTAGGACACTAGAAGATCAATTTAAATAGCCAACTTCAAACAGACTATCTGCAGCTAATGGAGACAGTGATTACCAACAAAGCAGCGGATAGTTCCCAAAATGAAATCACTGGGGAGGGCTGTTAAGACTTATGAGGATATGGAGTCTCTCTCCCCCTCTCTCTTGCCTGTGCTATTTCAGAATCAAAGTGCTCATCGTTCATCTATTATTCAATCTGTTTCACTCCACTGTTTTTCTTTCTGTTTTCACGTACATCATTTAGCCTCAGCCCACTTGGTGGAGCTAGATTTATTTTGGGAGTTTTCACTTCTTCTGCTCATGACGGAGAAGTCCTTCTTTCACTGTGTGACCCTTTAATGTCAACTCTCTTAGTTGAAAACAGACTTACAGAAGACACAGGCTACTGGATTGTCCATTTGCTCTATATATATATTGCAAATAGTGATTTCTTAAAATTATTGAGCTTTTTTATTTTGTTATTAATGTAATATTATATATTAATATTACCTCAAAAATTGTGAAAAAGTGATGTAAAATGCCTGTTACAATTCCTCAAAGCCTTAGGTGATCGCCCGACCAACACTTAAACAAAACTAAAAATAGAGAGGAGGAAAAAAAGAGAGCAGCAAATATTCATTTTTGAAAAGCTAAAACCTGACGTTTTCTGGCATTGTGCTTAATAAATGACTTGATAAACAATGAATTGATTATCAAAACAGTTGAATCAACTAACTAACCCTATAATTTGGTAATTCTTCAGATGAACTGAAGAATCAAGTGTTCCTTTATGGGTTAGAAAATTCTCATACTTCTTAATCTAAATAAACGACTTAAAAATGGATTGTATTGTATGAAAAATGCATTGCGTCAAAGCTGACAACAGCGTTGTGTTTATTAGCCCATGAAAAGGTGACATTTTGGAGATACATGGATTTAACAGGACGGTGACAAGACTAATTTAGTTATTTCAAATAAGCCAAAAGGAATCATGTGATAGCAAATGCACTAATAGACTGATAATGCAGTTCTGTAAGTTATAAGAGAGGATACAGTTGATTGCCTTTGCTGTCTGAGTGCAAACTGTAACCTCTGCAGCCCGGTTCAAATTTAGAGAGGAGGAGAGAGAGAGAGAGAGAGAGAGAGAGAGAGAGAGAGAGAGAGAGTGTGTGTGTGTGTCAGGAGCCATGATAGAAAATGTTGTGTTTTTGTGCTCTTGAAGCCAGGCTCTAAGAGGTTTTAAGGATGCTGTTTTTAACCTCATTTTCCACGAACTGAAACTGTGCTTTAATAAAACATTCATTTCGGTGGATACTAGTTTCTCTGGTACAACAATTTAAATAAATTGTCTTTCAGTCCTGGCTTTCACTTGAATTAATTGGCATCAGCCGCCTGTCTGTTTAGGCCGAGATCACCACAGTCACCATACAAAGGAAGCCTGCTGGACAAAAGTATCTGATCAACTGAGCTTGTTCAGAGTGATCAGTCAGCCGTCTCTTTTGTGGTTAAGGGAGTTTTGGCATAAAGCTACAGTGGAATAACACTGAACCACTCTTTACATTCAGGAAAGTATACTGAGTGTTGATCTGATGTTCTCAAAGTGACTGACTAATGTCCATTGAGGTTTTTGTAAGTCAGGACCTGAGGTTTGTCGCTTCATGACTCTCAACACAGGCAGCCTGGTGACCGCTGCCTGGCTACCACTGCCTGTAGTAGATTCCTATTCACACGGCTCTGAAAGGGCATATTTAATGACCTCTCATTATCATTCCTCTTTGAGAAAATAATTTCCAAACATCTCTACTCTACTGATTAGTCCTCGAAGGATTCCCCTGATGTCGTTTCCACTTCCTCCCTCTTTCTTTCTAATGCAACTCTGTCCCTGGAGATCTCATTTGTATAAGTGTTACTGCATGACCCGGCTGTCCCCAAAGTTTTTCTGCTGGTTCCCTTCTTTCTGCCTCTACTCTCTCTCAAAAATTCCCTTTTATGTAACATTGATGCCTTTAACTGTTTGTTTATCTCCCTTTTCTCTCTCTCTGCAGAATGATACCTGGTCAGAGCTGTACTCCTTCGCCGTATTCAAGGCAATGAGCCACATGCTTTGCATCGGTTATGGCCGGCAGGCCCCGGAGAGTCTATCAGATATCTGGCTCACCATGCTGAGTATGATTGTAGGAGCTACTTGCTATGCTGTTTTCATTGGCCATGCAACAGCTCTCATACAGTCCCTGGACTCCTCCAGGCGGCAGTATCAGGAGAAGGTGAGGAGCTTTATTAAATCCACTCTGTCCCAACTGTTGGCTGTTTCCTGTTAATATCCAGATTTTTCCCTTAAAGGAAAAGTTTAACACTTTGGGAAATAAGTGTATTTGCTTTCTTGCTGAGATTTAGTCTCTACTGGTGCTAGCTACATATTTAGCATACAGACAGGAGAGTGGTATCAATCTAACTCTAGGCAGATTAGGAAAGAAAATATTAAAAATGTTGAACTTTTCTTTTCCGTAACTTTTCTCTACTTTGCCTGAGAGTATCACAAATGTTCTATATCAGCTTGTTCTAACTCTTGGTTGAAGCTATATAATGTGAAAAATTCAAACCCAGGACTCCATGTTTTTTTATGACTGCACCATTTCAGCAAATGTATATCTTCTAGATGTCGTGTGCATTATTTTATACACATTTTCAGTTCCTGCTGTATTTGGTATACTCGGTATCTGCATCATTGCTGATCTTGTTAAATGGATAATCCAACATTATACATAGAGTTTCCATTGTTTACCAATCATTTGCTGACAGTATTAGATGTTTGCTATGAATCTGGAAGTGTTGACAGTGACATACATGGTTAGTGAATGTTACCACAGATTAAATCCATGTAGTTTTAGATATAGGACTTTGAAAGGTTGCATAGATCAAATGGATTTTATTATATGTTTAACAAAGTTTGAAAAAGGAAAGAGGCGCAGAAAACGAGGATTGACATTTTACTAATGGTGACTTGCACAAGCCAAATAGGATGCCGGTGTATGAACATGTCAAAGTTAAGAACTGAAATGTTGTTAAATGTTGTTGAATTTGAAATGGGAGAGAAAAAAGTTGGATCAGTTTCAACTATGTGTGGCTGCACATTGTGAGTTTCTTTTACTGTTGGGTCAGTGAGGTAAAAGAGCTCCTTCAGTTGTCAGTTTTACATCTTTTCTTTTTCTCTTTGTTAGTCATTGACTGCAGTTGATTTTACATTATAAATATTTGCTGCTGATTAAACGGAAATTCATCATGCTCATCTATCCATGTATTCATATTGCAGGATTTAAATACAATGAATATGAATATGAAAAGTGTATGTTTTGTATAACTAGGTGTACTGTGGTGCAACAGCACAGTGTGACATCAGGTGATTAACCCAAAGGTTATAACCTTAATCACACATTATCAGGTCCTGTTTAACCCTTATATATATTGTCATGAGATAGTATTTTTCTTTGACCATCAGACATCTTTTGAGACAAGGATGTGGATCAGAGCAGCGTGGAACAGTGCTGCAGCAGTGGCCTGTGGCGGTAACAGCGCAGCCCCTCTGTTTCCAAGCAGAGTCTTGCTGGCTGGGGAGCAGGGGGAGTGTTGCTGGCTTTCAGCAGCCAATCAGAGGCTGCGGGTGTGTTCGTCCAGGTAGAGCCACGTTGCGTGTGTGGTGGGTGAGAGAGAGAGAGAGAGAGGGGGGGGGGGGGGGGAGACATAGGGAATGTGTGTGTGATATGATGTCCCCTTGGGCAGCAGTAGAATTGATGAGGCAGCAGACCTGTGTGTCCTGCCAATGTCATCCTGAAGGTGACGTAAGCAACCATGGCTGCCTCTCTCTCTCTCTCTCTCTCTCTCTTCCTGATCACTCACTCACAGCTCTCACTCTACCTGCATCATCTGTTATGCGTCTTCAGCTATCCCTCTTTATATTATCTCGTCCTTTCTTATCCTACCCTCCACCTCTTAAATATCTCTATCTGATTCCCTGCCCTGTCTCCTATCTCCCTCTTGTCTTCATCCACCTCTCTTCTCTCCCCTTGATCTGAATTTCTCTCTCTTTCTCCCTCTCTTCTCCTCTCTCCATCCTCTCTGGTGGTGGTGTCCTTGAGAGGTGCAGTGCTACTGCTAACTGTCTGCTACAGGGAGCAAAGAGAGGGGGAGGGGAAACCTGTGGGAGATGGAAGGGCCTTGTTGTCGACACAAGTCCTGGTGCACTGATATTTGAACACTGTCGATTTCACCTGGTTTTTGTTTGCTTCTTGTCTGGCTAACTATGTAACTTCTTGTAGGGTTTTTTCAGCCATTTGACTGGATGCTTGGGTATAAATCATGTCCGATAAATGGCTTGGAAGACAACGATTCAGCAAGTTTAGTGCTTACTGACTCTCTATGATGGGCATTCAAAGGCTTGAGAGAAATCCATTGTGGTTTCTTCCACAGTGGGGGTCACCAACATGAGCAACCTACTTCAAGAAAAAGACCAGTACCTTGCCCCTTTTCCTGTTGCTGATGGTCGAAAGTTTAACTTTTCACCTCAGTTTTGAATTTGCACTACAAGCAGTCTGAACACTTACAAAAAACTTAAGTCTTATGTATTTAAGACCTGTGATGAGTTGTATAAGTGTGTATAATCCTCAAACAGCTTGTATTTTTTATTCACTTCACAAGAATACATTGAGAAGAAACATGCATGCTTTCAAATCAGAAATGTGTTCGTAATGCTGTGTGCTCTGTGTGTATTCACTCTAGACATTCTCTAATGCGTCCTCAACCCATCCCAGATTTTTTATTTTTTCTGCTGAGGGCAGGAAAGTGCATTTTCCCAGAACCCTTTTTCTGACCAGTTGTCAGATTTTCTTTTTTTCTGCTGCTCTGTGAGGATTAGTATTTGAGCTGAAGACGTGTTTATTAAAAAAAGAAAAAAACAGATAGAGCAGAAAAGTGCCAGCCATGCCAGTGAGGCTGATGCTGATGCTGCCGGGTGAATTCGCCACGCCTCCAGACAGGACTGTGAGCGACATTTTTATCATTTGGAGAATGTTAGCAAAACACGTCTGCTGGCAGTCTGTTACAGCCCCAGAGAGGCTTGAGCTAGCATTGAGTGGAGGTTTCCATTTCAGCCCAGCAGTAATGCCAGACTCACAATCCATGCTGGTTAAATTTAGAGTATTTGGCTTGGTGGCTTTGGTGCAGAGACCTATGAGTTATTTATATATAGTAACAGTGCACACTGACACACAGCAGAGGGGCAGAGAGACCAACATAAGAAGGAGCAGTCTCACTTGTGCCACATTAAATGCACCTTTCAAAATAACACAAATGACTAATTCAGATGTGTTTCTGGTGATCACAAAATGTGGCTTTAAGCTTTTGGGTATTTGCATGTCAGAATTCATGTTTGTTGATATGGGACCTGCAAACCTGCACGGTTCGCTTCTCTTTAGATCACAGATTGTGCCTTTAACACATGCAGCAGACAGTAGTCTAGTCATATAACTCTCTAACTCTACACAGATTTACCTTTTGCATCAATAATCAGCTCTTAATGGCCTCACAGTGGGGAAAGGGGGTGGGGGGTTACATTAAATCAGCTTTCCTCTCTTGTAGTCGTAGAGACTAACTCAGTCAGCAAGACAGAGAGCAGACAGCATTCTGAGCTCTCTGCCATGATGTGGCACAGGACAGGATACAAAATTGTTTTCCACCTCCTCCTCCTCTCCCTCTTCGTGCCACTGCCATCATCAACAACAACAACAACAACAGTGATCTTTCTTTTCTTAGCCAGACTGCTTGTCACTGATCGCTCCCATTATCCAGAAACAGGCTGACTTGCAAAGATAGTGGCCAAAGAAAATCCTGCGCCAACATCTACAACAAAAACATTGTCCATTTAGTTGTGCCAAATGATATTCACTACTCCAGTAGAAAGTGTGTCTGATGAACAAACCCTTATCAGCCTTTGGGTGTCAGTCCCTTTGACTGAATTATAGGATTTTCAGTATTTCCTCAGAAGCCTCATTTCATTTAATGAGACTTTGTACTGTGTGAGGCCCAGCAGTGTGTTGTTCCTCCCTGTGTACACATCTCTGAATTGAAGAAAGACAAGACAAGCTCTGACTTACCACTATCTGATTTTCTTCTCTTTGGTGAATGTGCTTTATAATATAATGAGGCGATTTTGCAGGGAATTAAGTGAATGAATTATACATCCACACAGCCATTTGGGATGAACCCGAATTAGAATTTCCAATGGAGAGAAGTTGTGGGATGAATGAGCAGGAGGAGAGGAGAGCACAGGAAAGGATAATAATGGAGGGGAAAGAAAGAAAAGAAAAGAAAGGAGAGGAGAATATTGGAAAAGAGAGGAGAGCACAGGAGAGGAGAGGAGAGGAAATAAAAGAAAGGAACGTAAAGGAAGGAAAGAAGAAATAGAAAGAAGAAGAAGAAGAAAGCAGAGTAGAGGCGAGGATGACAAAGGAAAGAGAGAAGGAGAAGAAAAGAGGAATGATAAAAAGCTGAAAGTTCTGTTGGAGCTGTAGTTAATGGGCTTAAAATTGGAGAAATGTAATCAAAGTCCTGGACAAAATGCTTCATAAATTGTCATCTTAATAACAAATCACACACAAAAGTTCCCAAAAACAGAAGTTTAGATGACGAAATGTCAGTGGAGCGCTTTGCTGCCGCATACACTGTCATCAAAGTGACACAGAAAATGGATGTCATTTTCACTCTCATTTGGGTGTTTGTCAGTCCCCTCTGGGTGCTGTGACGCACCGGCCAAACGCTTGCTCCCTCTCCTGTGTGTCACTGGAGGGATTTCAGGTCGGTCTGGTGATGGTCGATACAGCGCACTGTGACATGGCTCTCAAAGTCAAGTCATAAAAGACACCATCTAAGTTCACATAGGCTTTTGCTGCCTCATTCATTTGGACTTAGTCAAGTCACAACCGGCTGAAGTGACTTTCACATCCAACCACAGCTGCTTGGCGGCTGCATCTCTGCGGGGAGTGTGAGGTTTTCCCTCGCTGCCAGACTACCCCTCGCCTACATTTTGTTCACAATCAGCACTTCTATTCTATGAAAGGCACACCAGCTGCCTGCGTTAGCTTTGACACGTCGGGTAAAGAGTTGTGACACAGGGTCAGTTCTTCAGGCCACTCTCCATCTGCAGATGTCAGAAAGCAGAGTCACTCATGCAGGTGAGACTTTGTGTTGTGTAACTCCATCAGAGGAGCTGCCCCCGCCCGGGAGACTGTTCCTTACGTAGATGCTGAATAATTCAAATGTTACATCTTTGGTTATTTATGTTTATGTTATATTGCAGAAGGAAGCAGCGTGGGTGACAGTATCAGTCAGAAATACGCATTCCTTTTTCTGGGCAGAGTGACAATACTGTTCCTGCCTAGCACTGTCGGGTCATGGTACACCAGCGTCCCCTCTGCAGAAACAGTATGTGGTGTGAATTAAACCTACATGCAGTTGAGAAAGTGTTTCTTTTCACTGTTTTGTCACTGTAATCCAGCACATTGGATTTAAAATAGAACAGGGGCTATGATGCTTTAAGCTTTTACCACCTACTGTTCTTCATGTGAGATGCTAGCATTATGTGCAACTTATGAAAACTGTCTGTGGATTAGACTCTTGGCTTTTCAGTCAAAGTGGACACACATAGCTACTACCATGATATGAGCTCTGTTAACATCAGCATGCTAAAATGCTCACACTGCCAGTGTTCACATGCTGATGTTAAGCATGTAGTGTTAACCATGGTCACCAAAGCTTAACATGTTAGCACGCTTTTTGCAACATTTTGTTATTGTTGCAAAAGATGAAAGTAAAACTGAGGCTGATGGGAATGGCATTAGTTGTGCACGTGTTTGTTAATAAACTAAAGTAAAAGACACAATTTGACCTAAAAAAGGAGCTTAGTCACGAGATCGCCAAAGTCATCACAAAGTTATTAAGTCATCCTGATGGGGGACGTGCTATGAACGGTAAATATCTAAAAACCTGAAATCCATGAGCCAGAACTGAAGATAGCTGAAGTACAAACCTGGCAGAACATCACCAGGGAAGATGCCAAGTGCCTTCTGATGTCTACGGGTCACAGAGTCCAGCCAGCTATCGACAGCAAAAGATTTGCACGAAATACGAAGACCTTATTGAAGTTTATGCTTACTTTCTGTCTCCTGAAATTGAATGAATGTGTATTTAAAAAAACTGCTACAATTCCTACACAGTTCATCTGATGTGGATGCAATCACAGTCAACTTAAAACTTAGAGTCAGCACTTTAACCCCAAAGGTTTTGTTTCACGTCAAATCCAATGTGCTGAAGTACAGGTCCAACAATGCAACAAAACAACACTCTGACTGCACTGTAAATACTGTAAATGAATCATCTAATTGAGGTCATTTGTTGCTGTGTTTAGTTTGGTGTTTCAGGTGCAAAGACAGTATCAGCTGGAGCTACATTATAGATGCTTTTAAGCTTAAAATGTGTTTACTGCTGTCTTGATGCCAGGAAAGTAAAGAAAGTGGGGATTTCATTGGCCTGTACTGCAGGATGCTCAGTGTGTACACAAGTATTTAGTTATGTATAACTAGATATCTTTGTTTGCCAAATATGTCTTTCTTTTGGAAACAGGGAGCCAGTCTGTCTGTCTCAGTGCACAAATAAATACAAATGATCTGATGCTGTTGAGGATCCAGAACTTGTGAGAGAGTGTGAGCAGGTGGACCTCATTGTTTTGCTCGGGGCCACTGACAGGACACTCGGCTGCTGGACAGGATTGTCTGCAGCAGAAGTGAACCTGGGATCTTCCAGTGGGGCAGTCTCTCTACTCTGGAGCAAGCCTGCTGAAGGCTCTGTCAGGAGATGTCACTTAATGCATGCTGATAGTTCTTGTGGCGTTCATCCACCACACAGTACAGTTTTAGGACTGATGGGATAGAAGCGGTATGGGCAATGACTTCCTCAGTCCCTGGAAGCTGTGAGTACACAGTATGTGCCAGCCTGTTGATCT
The DNA here is from genome assembly GCA_036023655.1 of Nannoperca australis. Lineage (NCBI taxonomy): Eukaryota > Metazoa > Chordata > Actinopteri > Centrarchiformes > Percichthyidae > Nannoperca > Nannoperca australis. The sequence goes on along the minus strand of JAVQJD010037409.1, from coordinate 22,781 downwards.
GTCACACTCACTCTCAAAAGGTGTGTTTCGGTAAGCTTTACAGGTGCAGGATTGAGCATCTTATGAAGCTTTCCATTTTGAGCTGGCTTGACATTCTGACTGCAAGTACAAGACTGTTCTGTTTACCTCCATCTATCACTCCCATCTCTGCAGCCCTGCCACGTACTTTTTACTCACTTTGGACGTATTGCAATTAGTATATCTCAACAATAGAAGCTGATTGTTTGTGTTGTTGCCGTGTTGGACCCTTCACGTTCTATTGATCAGGCATTGATTAACTTCTAGGTAGCACTGATCAAAGTGCAAGTGTGTTCCTTCGAGTTGACAGCTAAAGGGCGTTTGCTTGCACTGTTTCGTGCGGATGTTTGTATTGTGTTTGTTGACTCACTGGTAGAAATATGAGTAAAGCACTGATGCATCATCCTCATAAAGCTACCGTGTTCATTTTCATTGACAAGCTGCATCCCCTCTGGAGGCTGTAGTTTGTGGTGCTGTTGAATGATATTGTGACTGAGAGCTGTGTATAATGTTTTGTCCACCCAAAAATAAAATACTAGAAAAACCTCTGAGGATAATGCAATACAGTTCAACAGTACCATAATCTACAGCCTCCAAATGGGCCATAAATTTGAATCAGCACCTCTCTGAAACAGTTTTAGTGTAAACTGAACATTACAACCTCCATGGCAGCATGATGTATTGCAGGGCTGTTGTATTAAACTGGCAACTGAGTGTAGAAAACAAGGTGTTACTGAATATCTTAACAAAGTTTATATTTTGCTGTGCTTCTGAGGTGGCTGCATGCATATCCAAAGATCTCTGCATACTTGCTGTATGTGAATTGCAAGTCGTGCTGTATATATAAACAGACGTGTGTCAAGATAGGGACACACATGAGCTCATCCTTTGTGCTTTGAAAAATGTGTTACCAATTGCATCATAACCATACAAGTATTTTTCAAGGTCTTTTATTAACAGCTTTTTTAATTCCTTGTTAATTTGTTAGATTATTTAAAGGATAAAGCTTGCAATATTGTTTACCTTTGTTATTGGAAACAAATTCCATGAAAAGGTCAAAACCAACAATGTGTTTGTCTGTTTCTCAAAACTTTAAAAAAAAACTTGTGGCTGTTTCTGTGGCTCTTAGCCCCAAGCCCATTTAAAAATGCTAAATAATAATCTTAAACTACTGAGCATAGTAGGTTTCAGCAAATGTTACTCAAAAGGGAGTAAAAAGTGCATTAGTTGGGGACTATTTTTAGCTGCGGAGAAATACACATTTGGTTCTTTAGTGGGTAGTGCAACTGTGTGGCTTGTTAATGTGTTTTTAATATTTTTTGGACAACAATGTTGTATTAGACTGGCAACTGCATGGCACAGTGGAATAAGATTTATCAGGCTTTGACTTCACAGACAGGACTTGTTAGTATGATCAGTTCATTGTTGGTTTTGGTCTCTTCATGGGAAGAGTAAACAGAATATCACCATATTATATGTTTAATTATATAAAAATGTAATATGCACTGCATTAACAGAACATTATCTCCTGTCTGTCTCACTCCATGTCAGTACAAACAAGTGGAGCAGTATATGTCCTTCCACAAACTGCCTGCCGACTTCCGACAGAAAATCCATGACTATTATGAGCACAGATACCAGGGCAAGATGTTTGATGAGGAGAGCATTTTGGGAGAACTCAGCGAGCCTCTCAGAGAGGTAAGATGTAAACACACAATAAGAAACACAATTTTCCACATACCACAAGTATGTTTATCTTTGTTTTATTGTACGACACATTGAGGTTGTAAGATATTTTTTGTTTGAGATACTTAAAATGATTCACTGCATTCACTGTGATCTTCCTTTAAGTGATGTACATGTCTGATTTTGAAAATAAAATTCACCCGATCACGCCATACATGCATGCAGAAGGAGAGACAGTTGCACATTTGAAAGATGTTTCTCTGATCTTTGTACACACCAAACAATGTATCTTTTCTTAGGAAATTGTAAACTTCAACTGTCGCAAGCTGGTGGCATCCATGCCACTGTTTGCCAACGCAGAGCCCAACTTTGTGACAGCCATGTTGACCAAACTGCGTTTTGAGGTATTCCAGCCACATGATTACATTATAAGAGAGGGCACCATTGGGAAGAAAATGTACTTCATTCAGCACGGAGTCTGCAGCGTCATCACTAAGGGCACTCTGGCAATGAAACTCTCTGACGGCTCTTATTTTGGAGGTAGGATAGAGTTTGTGGCTTACATGTGTTTTTTCTGGTGATGCTGTTTTTAGCTTCTTCTTTTTTTGGCTGTTTCACTCTCTCTTTCCTCATTTCAGAGATCTGTTTATTGACAAGGGGTCGGCGAACAGCCAGCGTGCGTGCAGAGACTTACTGTCGACTCTACTCTCTGTCTGTTGACCACTTCAATGAGGTGCTGGAAGAATATCCCATGATGAGACGAGCCTTCGAGACTGTTGCCATTGACCGTCTAGACCGCATAGGTAAAATACTATTAAAATTAAACTAAATTAGGAACATTATATTGGAATGAAGGAAAAGTTCCTCCAGTGCAGGCACACATAACAGTAGAGTCTGAAACATGGGTGCGTCTATACTGTCAAACACATGACTAGTAGTACAAAAACATGTATAGATCTGTATAGCATTATAAGTCTCTACATACAGCTCTTTGTAAAATAAAAAATAAACAAAGCACTCTAAAATGTATAACATTTTTAAAAATAAAATTGTGCACAGGAAATGTTTACAGAATATTAACGTTGAAATAGGCCGTAAAATGAGCTTTGCTGTTCCGTCAGAATGACACAGGACACTGTAACAATAGATGAAAGCACAGGGTGACACATCCATTTACCTCAGGGCTTGTTCGGCTAGAGGATGTACCTGGTGGGAAGGGCATCACATGCTATATCTAACTCATATTGTTCTTCCTTTCCAAATCCTGCTTTTTGTCCTCTCTGTCCTATCCTGTCCTTTCTCATTTCTGTGTGTAGCTCTTTAATAACCAGTTCACTTCTTTCTTTCTGCAGGTAAAAAGAACTCCATCCTGATGCACAAAGTTCAGCATGATCTAAACTCTGGTGTGTTCAACAACCAGGAGAACGAGATGATCCAAGAGATTGTCAAGTACGACCGTGAAATGGTGAAGCTGGTGGACCTGCAGCGGCCGCGGGCCATGTCTATGACCCCTTCCATTGGTGGTATCTTTGCTCCTCCTGGTCAGCCGCAGTCAGGCTCTGCTATTGCCACTCTTCAGCAGGCTGTGGCCATGAGCTTTTGTCCTCAAATGGCGAGTCCCTTGGTGGGTCCAGGGACTCTGCAGTCTCCTCGTATGGTGCGAAGGTTCCAGGTGATGCAGAACATGTCCAGCCCAGTCTCCATGTCTCCTCTTCAGTCTCAACCCCCACAGGCGTTCGGAGGAGCGTTTGGATCTGCAATCTCCAGCCCGCCTGTCCAAAGTCCGCTCGCAGCTTCAGGACGGACTTTCCAGTACATGGCGAGCGCAGGACCCTCTGGATCCCAGTTGTCCCTAGTACAACACCATGCACCCAGCCCCACACAGACCCAGCAGAGGCCTGCCTCACACAAGAGCACCCACTCCCTTCATACAGGTAGCTTGAGCCAGGATACCCGGGCCCTGTCTGCCTCTCAGCCTTCACTCCCCCAGGAGGGAATGCCACAAGCAGCCTCTGCAGCCCCCAGCCCCCCACCATCCACCCGTACCTCCAACAACTCCATCGGTCCTCCTCAGCCCCTTCACCCCAGCCTGCCAGGGCCCTCGGGGGTGGGGAGATCGGCAGGAGGTCAACAGAGGGTGGCCTTTGCTTCCACACCTCCTCCCGGTGGACCTGCTGGAACGGGGGCAGTAGCAGCAACTGCTGGATCAGGACCTCCAGACTCTGGAGTTACCAAGAAAGATTCAATTGTCAGCCTTCCAGAGCTAGACTCTGCCAGATCCCGGCTGTCTTCCAACTTGTGACCCTGGTAGAGTTCAGGAAAGAGGCCTTTTTTGTAGGAGAATCTGTTTGTTTTCGGTCAGTCCAGCTGATCTGTCAGCCTGCTAAATGACCAATCAGCTACCGCCAGCGCCACCAGTCTTTCGACCTGGATGCACTGTGTGCTGGTGTCAGCAGAACGAAAAGAGCAACTCAAAGTCTTGAGACACTTTGGCTAGGAGGAGTCTATACAATTAAACTAGTATAACTTAAGGTTGAACTGGTCTAGTCTACTGTGCCAGCACCTTTAGTCTTAGTATCACCCCTTACACTCTGCTTCCAAACACCTACTGTATATCGCTGTCTTTACTGTAAAGATATGAAGAAAAGTATGATTAATGTAACTATTGCATACTGTGTAGAATCCATGCAATGCAATCTAGCAGGAGCTGGACTTGAAAATCAGGGACTTGAGGTCAAATGACAATGACATTTTAAGCGTTCAAAAAAGTGTTTTGAGTGTAATTTTTCCGTATAAGCTGTCGTAGCAAAACACACATTGCTCTTCATATTGTTTAAACTAGTAGTAAAAATAGTGTTTTAGACCGCTGGTCGATCTTACATCGATGTGTAAATACTTGATGAAAAAAGTACGGAGGGATAATATATTCATTGTATCTACCCAAACCAAAGTTGAGCTTGAACACAAAGTGTGGTTGTGTCTGTATCAACTAAAAAAGAAACATAGAAGAAAATGCCATTTATTTAACTGCCTTGATTCAACGTTAGAAGCCATATATTTGGTTTGTGTGTATGTATATATGTGGGTGTAAGTTTGTGTGCGTGAGTTTGTTGGTACGTTTTGGTTCTATTTTCAGAGAATGGACTCACACACTCTCTACACTGCTTTGTCAAGCATGATTGGTTTGACATGCTGATGGTGGCACTGACCTGTTTTCTTGAAACATCTGGTAGGCGGTCAGCTGTTTGGTCAGCGCACTGATTGTAACCCTGAAGGCAAAGGTGGTTAAATAATCTGAGCTTTATCAAAAGGAAACATTTGTGAACAACCCATACTGTATACTTGCTTGTTTTTGTCTAGGTTTATTGATTAACACATGCAATATAATTCTGCAATACTCTACCCCGCCTATATATAAATATATATGAATATAAATATCTATACATATGCTGTACAGGAAAGTGAACTTGTTTCTTTTTCCTTTTGTTTTCTTTTTAATGTGAAATCTTAAAGAATCCAGCAGCTATTGTGGCTTCACTTGAGGTATTGTAATCCAGTGACCATGTTGTTACCTTAACCAAAAATGTTCGAGGGAAAGAGAGGAGTGCAGTGTTATTTTTTCGTAAAAACAGACGGGACAAACTTCTTAAAACTGGTTTAGAGTCACAGGAGGCATTTCTGCATTGAGTTCAGCAAGTCAGATCCTCAAAAATGTCACTTTAAAGCCCATTTGAAGATGTTAAATTGTAAGATGAATGGGGGAGGTTAGGGTGGGCAATATGGGGTAAGAATGCCTCACTTGTAAAAACTCTTTGCTCCATATCAAAGTCTCTATGTGCCCCATATCACCCAAAACTGTGACACGAATGCCTCAACATTTAGACCCACAACAATCCCATTGTTCAAATTTTGGGATTGGGTTTAGGCTTTGGTAACATTTATTCTAAATATTCTGATCCTGATGAACCTAAAAGCCTTCTCTTGCTGAATGTATGCCATATGAAAAGAAAGACAGCTGATCAGATTTAAACTGCCATGTAAATAAAGGGACAGAGATTTAAAGAGGCTTTTATGATGCAAGGGGGTTGTGGGCATTGCTGTATGTGTTGCTGAGTGTCTGTGCGATCTTTATAAGTTTGATTATGCTTCTCTGGGTAGAACGTGGCTGTATTTAACCTGTATGCTACACTCCCCCCAACACACACACACACACCCTGTCTTCAGATCTAACATGAGAGGATACATTTTTTTAGTTCATTCATTGAAGTGGGTGTGAACGAGAGCGAGTCATAACCACTTTGAACTCCTCAGTCCAAAGCGAGCACTGAGGGCATTCAGTTAAGCACCTTCTGTTGCACTTCAACCTTGTAATCAAAATGAAAATCAATGCTCTTTTCTCTTAAAAAGGTTGCAGTTCTTCTCCTGGACCCATTATCTGGTTAAACTGTAAGGACAAAAAGTGAATCCAATTGGGATAGAAAATAGGCAGCTGATTCATTGTGTTAAACAAACACCACGTCCAACTTTTTCAGCGATGTGCATCGATCCAGAGCCAAACTGTAAAATCGATGCGATGGACATTTCACTCAGGTTTGCTACCTTTCCAGAGAAATGTATTGATTGCCTCAGCGTGGCTTTCCATTGATTTATGTAGACTTGTCTATCCTCCCATAATCAACTTGTTGATTTAACCAGGCTGAAAGATTCCCCTTGAATTTTGATTGGCTTAGAAAAACATGGAGGATCTAGTGGAGTCATAACCCTCAGATTGTTATTAGCGTAACTTGCTGCCATTTTGTTTCTATCACTTTTCCTGAGAGCTGTTTAAATCTTGAAACAAGGTGTAGGTGAATGTTTTTTATCCAAGGGCTTCATTATATGGCTTGTAAACCCTGGCTCATTGTTTGTGTAGAGCAGCCACATTTTTACTTTTTGTTTGATCAGTAACATGCACTAAAATTGTTCTTTGTCATACCTGGGTCACAGCGCTACAACCCGCTTCATCAGTTACATGGGAACTTTGTATTGCTTTTTTCCTATGGGAAAGGTACATGCCAAATTGCAAATGTGATTGTGAATGAGCCGAGTCCATTTGAGTCAATAGCTGTTGTGTGCTTCAATACTGTTCCAGTGCAATCAATTGGTCCTCTTCCCTATTCCTTTGTGCTAATACCAGAGTTTGCCCTATTAAGCTGCTATCAGGACTGTGCTGATATTATTTGAATGAGTCCACAGTCAGTGAGAGCAAGATGGAAGGAGAGTTAAAGAGCTAATGTTTCAGGCAATATCAGGCACCGTCTCTATTTCATTGCATCCATCCAGTAAGATACAGTAGAGTGTAATTCACTCCCGCTCAAAGGATGGCATCCCAGATACTTTGATCAGTACCACTCTATTTCAACCCTCAGCCATGAGGCTGATACAGCCCTGGCAAAGCACATACCTCTGTCAGTTGTCTGTTTTGTGTCTGTGTCACAAGTGTGTTCAGTCAGTCGGCTTCCAGCCACTGTCGACGTGTGTGTGATGTAGCGCTGTATTTGCCTGATGACGGGGGGTTCAAAGTGCGATTGTTTAATGGTTCTTCTTCTGGACCTTGCTGTGAAGTGGGATTGAAATCCCTCATACATGTTTGACACTGACTGACAATTATTGAGAGTATCTAAGTTTCAAACCTCTCATTCTTGCTGTACCAGATATAAAGGGTACTGAATGCCTTGGTGTTGATATGTTAGCAAATCAGGGTATTATTTTTGTTTGTAAAAGTGTCTTTGATTTATCAGTATATTTTGTTTAGTTGTTGTTTTTGCAATGTGCCCCATGCACATGGACTGTATATACCTTGTGCCTAGTATATCTAGTTTCCACATAGTCTATTTTTGTGGTATGTATGTGCCTGTAAAAATGCAAATATGTGTTTTTATTTTCAACTTGCAATATATGTAAAAAAAAAAAAAAAAAAAAAAACATTAGATGAAGATTAGTATTGCTGAATTAAAATGACAATGTCAGTATATATAATTTTCCCTGATTTGGGAAATACAAAATTGCACATTTTTGTTGGTTTGAGCCTTCCAACACCATGCGCGCTGTACTCTGTACTTTCATGTTCTGTACATATGGTATACACAGAGATGTGGGGCACATTGTTGTGTTTTACCACAACCTGCTGTATAAGAAACATTTTCTACAGTGAGAGGGTGAGCTCTGACAGGCTTCTGGTGGATATCGGCAGTCTAGACGTAAGCTTAGATGACCTGCTTGCTGCACAGAGCCAAAAAATGACAAAGAAAATAATACATTTAATGGTGGAGATGCCCACGCAATGTCAATACGGAAACAAAAACTAGGCTGTGAAAATCTTTCTCAAACCATATTGTTGCATAGGTCTTTAAACTCGGTGATTTGGTATTTGCCAATAAAAAAAAAGATCTCTCCAAGGTTGAATTTGGCTGATGAGCCACAGAGCTCGACTCCCGGCTAAGTTACCTTGACAGATAATAGCAGAGTGCATGCTTGTATTTTTCTTATCTAAGCAGAGTTCTGTGTACGATTCTTAGTGGGACCTTCAAATCTAGACATTGTCATGTACCAACTACTGTACAATGATTTTATTTAGTCTAACAGTTAAACCTTTGTGTCGTAGCTACTGTAGCCTGCTTAGCTTACCTAAGCCTTCTCTCTGCTTCAGGACTCTGTGTATTGTGTGCTTGAGTTTGTGTGTGCGTGTGTGTGTTCCTGTGCCTTTCCTTCTATAATGTTGGTCCCACTTGAGAATACGATGCCATTTAGGGGTTTAAAACCCACATGAAGCTGAGAGAGACACCAGCACATGCTGGAAAGTGTTACACAGTCACAACAAATCCAACACTGTAATGCTCCTAGAAACAACTCTAGCACATTACTAGACTTAGTAGCATTCCACAGCATGCACGAGCAGCTCAGTGTGGGCATCCAGACACACTTTACCAGCACCATGTAGACAACAGCACAGATATCTGACACAGCATGTGTCCTCTCTCCCTCTCTCTCTGGAGGCCAATCTGCAACCATCTCAGGCTGTGCTCAGCTTCTGCTCAAAACCAACAGGCTCAAGTATTTAAGAACTCCAGCTCTGTCTAAGTTGATGTCTACAATCCAGGGACAAATCAGCTCCCAGCCCGAGCCGCAGCACTTCCAAATCGATCTCAAAGGATCAGGGGGATGCTGGGGATGCTGGTGATATTTGTCGCCGTCCAGTCCTTTCAGACTGCAATGCACAGCTGCCGGCGAGGGCGCGGGGCTGATTTGAGCCTGCATCCAAAAGGCTGTCTTGTCCACCACCTCTGCTGGCCGAGAACACAGAGCCACACCCTGGTCTCTCTCAATAAGCTGGTCTGTCAGTCAGTGGCAATGTCGTTTAAGCGTTCGTAAAAAGACGATACATTGTTGTGCAATAAAAAGATGAGCGCATTGGCATAATTATCTCTGTGTGTGGACTTTTATTCATTTGTGTTTTGTTTGTTGGTTGACATGCTGTGTTGGATGGAGTTTATGTGAACATTTATTGTACCACCTAGAGATACACAGGTAGCTGCAAACATGCACGCACGCACACACAAACACACACACCTCAACCTTGTAAATCAGCCTGCAACCCCTCCACCCTTGTTCTACCCCACATTAGATGAGATCTCTCTCTCTCTCTCTCTCTCTCTCTCTCTGCAGACAGGGGCTCTGCTGCATCACTGATGAGATGTCTGAGCTCAGTCTAAGAGCTTTTCACTGTGTGTGTGTGTGTGTGTGTGTGTGTGTGTGAACGCACAGCAGCAAGTGTATTTATTCCTGTACCTAAGAGTGCATGTATGCACATGCAAGCCCTAGTTCTGTATGTGTCTGAAACAGAGAGAGAGTAAATGAACCAGTGGCAAGAGTGTATGTGTGTGTGAAAGGCTGGGTGGGTGTGTGCGTCAGTGATGAGGGCAGTCCAAGGACACGCTCCTCTGGCAGCCTGGGAGCAGCACCCACCCGTTTCCTCTCCATCTATTTCCTTTCCTTTTCCCGCACACACACACACACACTGCTGTCTGGATCCTCAGTGATTATGCATGGCACACTGAGATAGAAAGATTAAAATTACATGCAAGGTGAGGTTTCGACACAGAGCTTTACACAATTTATGTTGCCTCCTCAGATCTACATGCAGCTGGTACAAATGTGGGTGAGGCCATCCGCAGTGCGTGTACGTAGTTTTACCTTGACGTGTCATAATGTCCTCTCTCTTCAGCTCTATTGACACACACACACACTCTCTCTCTATCCATTTCATTGTAATTCAATGAGGAAGCAATGTGCTAATAGTGGCTGCAGGCAGCTACTACACCAAGTTGTGAATCTATATGTAGTCTGAGTATATAGTTTCATCCTGTATATGCCAGAGGATTGTCCTCTACCTCGTTTCCTCTGCAGTGCCGGTCCTCTACTGTGTCCCTGGCTGTCCTACTTCAATTAATCATATCAGCATCTCCTGCACTACCCCCCTGGCTGTTTACCTCCAGAGGGCAATTTGCTTATTTAGCTGCTTACTGTTATCCTCGTCCTCCCCCATCCATCTCCTTCCAGTTTCCTTACACTGTTCCTTGACTGGTCTTTGCAAACTTCCTATTTTGTCTGTTTTTAGAAACTAAAACGTCTGTGTGTTTCGGGGTCCTCCCAGCGAAATATGCATTTTCAGCTACTGTGATTCATAAGGACAGGTGCAGTTTGTTATTGTTCTAACATTTGCAGGTGCTCTTATGAGTGTGCAAAGAAAACTTTGCGTATGTGTGTGTGTGTGTGTGTGTGTGTGTGTGTGTGTGTGTGTGTGTGTGTGTGTGTGTGCGAGTGTGTATAGAAAGAAGACACACACGCACACACACATACAAACGCTCACCCTTCTGCCCAAACATTTCCTCTCTGCTGAAGCTACTTCAGCCATGTCCTCCATGCACTGGGAAGCATATAGAGAGTGCTCGAATCTGAATGCCAGGATTAGCATTTGGTCCAAGTTCCATGTCCATGAATGAGTCAGTGAATAAGACAGGAGAGAGATAGTAAATCATCTTACAGCCGCAGGCAGCCTAAGTAACATCACAGTTGCTGGACAGTGGGCCGGGGAGGAAGTGAGAAGTACGTCAAGCTGAAATGATCAGGAGAAAAACGCACAGTAAAAGACAGGAAGGAAGGGTCATGTGATGTTCTACAAGCTGTGCCATCTTATAGAATTCAATATCATTACTTGAACCTCTTATCTTTGGTCCCTGGGGGAGGGTTGTTTTACTTTGTTTCATGTAGACTGATCAATGAAGTCTTCATCCAAGGACACATGGTCCATAAATCATGTGACCCTTACCAAACTGTAATTCTGTCCATTATTTAACGGCACACTTAGTGCACACATACATTAACACACAGGAAAGGCAAAGATATTTTTTACCCTCACTGAACTTGCTGTCCAGTAATCCAATAATTTATGATTAGCATGCATGCCAGTGTACAACCTCTGCTGGCTTCTGGTTACAAATGGATTACACATGTTTTAACTGCTGTACAAATAAATCCAACTGTACAGTTTTGTATAGTGAATGTGATTAATTATATTGTGGCAACAAACAACTCATGAAAAAATATATGAAATGTGGCCGTAGTTATTATCTATATGATTATAACTACTTTCTCATCAATATTGCTTAGTTCAGTGCATGGATCTAAAAAATACATTAAAAAAGTTTAAAATGTATTCACCTTAGATCTACACAATCCATTATTTAATGTTCCCGAATAGTGAGACGTGAATCCAGACTTGTGATACAAAGCTTTACGGTCAAATTGGCCACTAAAGTCTATTTAACAATATTTCTTATCGAGAACTGTATATCTGCTTACAGCAACAAATTATGTAATGAGCAGCGTGTCTCTTGGGGGAGAGGAGGAGGAGGAGGAGGAGACAGAGGTCAACAGCAGTAACATGGTCACAGCCTGCATGCAGTATGCAGCTCATGAATACAATGTTTTATGTGAATTATGAACCGTTTAAATGTGCCTTCCTGAGAAAGTCCCTGAGAACTTAACATTTCTATGACTTGGTCATTACGTTTCCCTCCTCTTGAAAGAAAAAGATAAACACGAGGAAAGTTGCAGAAGAGAGAGGAGGAGCTGAAAGGGTGGCTGCTGGGCTGTCTGTGAGCAGCTGGCCCGAGCAGCACTCCACGCATCTGCTCTGCTAAACACTTCCCATTACAGACGACCCAGAAACGACCATGAACCCCTTGGCCAAAAGAATAGGAGAGAAATACAGAGGATGAAGTGGGGAAAAAATAAAAGGAAAAGAAGTGCAGAAAGCAAAGCAATGATATGCCAGCAATATAGAGAACAGGAAATATGATTCATGTTGAAATGAGAAAAACAAATCTCCAAGCAGATATTATTACCTTTTTTCTCTCACTGCACTTTGTTTCGTTAGCAAAACATTTAATCTCCTTGGGTCTTTAGGCTCTTTCAGCTGTGATTGTTTTCCGACAGGAAACGAAGGCCCCCTGCTCAGTGATTTCACTCTATCATCCACTTCCACCGATAATATTTGCTCTGGGCCGCCGACTGAAGTGATGAGAGCCAGGACAATGCTTTGGCTTCTGAATCATCTCATCTGTTCTGCTCTGTCAAGGTCTGTACTCAGTGACACTGTGGCTATTCATCAGAGCAGACACACTCACACACGCAGTGAAAGACTAAAATATTCTCCATGCGAGTGTGCTCCTCATCGCACAGCTTTTATTAACTAATCAGACGTTCAAAGTGCAAAAGCACACACTAAGGTTACCACACTGTCTTTATGTGTGCATCATTACATCATTGCAGACTTCTTATCTATTGAATTTTAAGGTACCCCGTGGAGTTTTTCACTACCTGCAGCACTACAGAGCAACGTTTCTATGAGTAGGCCCCAGATTAGTTTTTGTCATGCACGTGCATGAGGATGTGGGTGACATGATACACGTTCATGCTGAATAATTAAATATATCTATATATAATAATTCTACTGATCTCAAGGTGGAAGTAATGCGCCAAGAAATACAGCAATAAGCCAGCAAAAGAGGTTTTTATAATTAAAACCTCGCTTTGCAAATGTTTTCTGAGGAAAGAAATACATGTTACGCTTTTGTTAGGCCTTAAGGATACAATACAGTGTCTTTTGAACAGAAACTGTTTTTACAAGAAAACTTCACAGGGCGCCTTTAATTAAGAAGAGATCATAAAGACTAATGTTTAAAGAAGAAATTGCACTATTTTTCAATCTGAGTATTATTCCCATGATTTGGTCCTGGTGTGGCTGGTAGTAACCAACACTTTTTACCTCGGTTGTACAGATTCAGGATATACAAGGCTCCAAATCACTACAATGGAGGTGGTGCGCGTGCTGCACTTCTATCAGCAGCGTTAAAGCCAAATTGAAAAGTCTGCTAGAAGTTACTCACTGTGTAATCACTGACTCTCAACCTTTATTGTTTCTTTCTTTGTATACAAATATTCCTGCTTTTAAATTGGAACATGCACTTACTGACATGGTGTGTGCCATGTACTGCTGTGTGTGATTTAGCATTATGTGTTTGGTCTTGTTTGTTTAGCTCTGCTCTGTTTGTTTATCACCTGCCAAGAGCCTGGCGATGGAATGAACTTTAAGCTAACTTAATTCATACCATTCATCATATGGTAACATCTATGCTTAATACAGTGGTCCCTAAGAAATAAGTTAAATAAATAAAAGCTAAGAATATCAGCTTGTTTCTGAGTCCGTCTGAAAGTAAACACATAAACGTGCCCCCTGGATTAGCTAATGTAGCTAATTGCACAGGGATCAACTTTTGGGCCAACTTGCTGGCAAACTGAACTATCTGCCTGAATAATTTATGTAAGATTGAAATTTATTTGGAACATGTTAGGAGGCTCGCCTGGATATATGTTGCCTGCATTTCCCGAATCTCTAGAATGAGAATGGAGGAAGATCCAAAAATACAACTGTATTATTTTCTTTAATACAGGCTCTGGTAGGTCAAACCTGAGGTGAAACACCTAAAGGATACACATGCATAGGGAAATAAACAGCAACACAAAATTGGCTTTGCACAAATCTCAGGGTCATTTTTCCTGTTCCTAAGCTGGTACAGACAGATTAACAGCTCTTATGGTGCGAGAGGGGGGAGGAAGGGAGAAAATGACAGAAAACAGAGAAAAACTATAAACAAGATGAACTGTTTGTTGCTGTGACCCTTTAACAGTGCTATTTAATTCCGGCTGTGTAGGGCTTTTCGTTGCTGTCAAGCGTTAGCCCAGGGGCCAGCCTGTTCTGCTCCGTCATTGTGTTTGGCTGTGTGACCATAATCACTAATATACTGCTGTGGGGTCTTGCATTTTCTAGTGGAATCCAGCACTCTGTGCAGAAACATAATCTCTAGTAGTGATTTTAAGTGGCCTTAGAAGAGATTGATGACTGTGTGCTGAGGCATCTTAAGCAGGCCATTGTTCCTGGGTGTGTGTGTTGGGGGGGGGCGACAGCAGTGATGGTCTAATTGTCAGGAGGATAGAGAAACCCCACAGCATCTATCATCTTCACGCAGAGCACCCCTGGGTCCTAACAGCACCCTCCTCTCTCTTTCTCTCCTGGGAACAAACAGTCCTCGGGTAAATCCTGCAAAGACAAACAAATGTACTGAAAGGCTCTGCGCTGTCTAATGAGCCTGCACTGTATGCCATAGTGTCTGTCGGTTTCTCACCATGACGTGGCATATTCATCTTTATTTATTTCAAGGAAGCTGTGTTCTTGTTCCAGCCACACAGGGGTAGATGTGGGAGCTTTTAAGCAATCTATCACAGTTTTGAGGAATCAAGTGTATGCTGAAGGGATGGGAGAGGACTAAAGGTGTGTTACATGTGTAAACTTACATGTTTGGTCAGTAGAGGAGTATTTTTGAACATTTCTACCTGCAATGAAAAAACATTATTACTTTACAAAGATAACTCACAAGACAAAATTATCCATCCAATATCTTCTAAATCTTCTCTATGATATTCTATATATTTTGAGATGCACTGCTCATCTTATTTTTATGTGTATGTATTTTATCGTTATTGACAGATTACTGTATTAAGTATTTGTAATTTGACTCATTTATTGATTGGCTTTTGCAGTCTGTAGTTAAAGTACAAAGATGTTATTGTTCACATTGTGAGATTAATACATGATGAAGGTCTGTGACTGAAATGTTTCCTTTACAGAGAACTTGCTGACCGTATTTAGAAGTTCCCTACCTTGATTATTTGCATAACCTCATTTCTACCAGGTGTTCATTAGACAATATTGACATATATAAAAAATATTATATATTGTAATATAATATAAAACCCAACAAGTGTTCAATAATCACACATGCTTTGAACTGGAGTTTTTACATCGTTTGTTGTTACTAATTGTCCAGATTTGCTCAGTTGATCCAGAGATTCTCCTGCACACACAATTTGTAATTATGATAATACAAATATTCATGTTTATCTGAAGAACTGTGACCTGTGCCATCAGAAAGGTGAGCAGAAACACAACTGAAAAATGTATGATCCCAACTAATTATTTACAGTGTCAGTAATAAAAAAAAGGCTTTATTAAAAGAGGGGGGGAACAGATTCTAGTAATTGGCAAAATATTGGTGACTGAAGAAAATATTTTAAAATGGATATATACATATGAAACAGTGAAAAACTCATCATTAAGCAATTCACTGTAAAATAACAACATGTTGCAATGGCTACTAAGAGAAAAACTACATTTAGGATGTGCAAGCCAAAATTTGACATACAATTAATTTAATTTAGTCAAATCAAATGTGTTATCAAGTTAAACTGTTTGTGAGTGATAACCCCTCAAACCTGGCTTCATGCTAAGCAGATACTTAAAAATAGCAGCCATGATGAATATGAGATAGAAAGTGAGTCTACAGAATCTGTGAGTAGTGAGTAGTGAGTGAGTAGTAGTAAAGACTGGGCACAGTGAGCTTTGAGGAAAAGTCAAACCGGTCATGGTGACCCTTTGTTCAGTCTGTCGTGGCTGATGTGACGATCCAACTGACTTTGTACTAAAATGACGAGAGTCATAATTTCCAATCTGAGGATACTGAGTGGGCATGTGAGCCCAGCTTACAGGTGTCGTCATGACAGGTCACACACAATTCATGAAGGGTTTCTGCATAACGTTTGCCTAATTCCAGATCTCAGAACTGCTGTCAACATGACTGATGTTTTTTCTATTTCAAACAATTGTAAGAATGTGCTCATTGACGGCTAGTTAGCATAACAACCAAGTCAACCACACTTTTGTAGGAGGGATTAAGAATAGGGATCATCTCCATGAGCCAGAGCCAGAAAAACAATGGTAGGTAAAAATGGCCGCAAAATAGGCCACTTGAATGAATGAGATCGAAACAGCTGTACAGGTTGTTAGCCATGTTAGCGACCAGACTGAAATATCACAACGATTATTGTATGGATTTACATGGATTTTTGCATCGTCATCCATGGTTCCCAGAGGACAAACCGTACTAACTTTTGTCATCCCCTGACTTTTCCTCTAGCGCCATCATTAGGTCAAAATTTCGTCCCGTGCTTTGGTTTTGATCAAATCCCTGCAAAATGAGTTTGCATCATCCTCAGTGTTTGGTGCTAATTAGTCAATGTTAGCTTGTTAACACACTGGTGAACATTGTAAAATCCCATTAAGCATCAGCATGTTAGCCATCATTGTGAGTATCAGCATGCTGACATTAGCATTTAGATAAAAGCACCACTATACCAAGTCGATTTACAGAATACAATTTTTTAAACTGGTATATATTATCCACTGCTGTGAAAAACATTACATTAAAGTAGAAACCGCAACTGCATCTGTGACGACTGAGCATATGTGAACAGATAAATCAGTCACTGCTTAAACAGAAATTGACAGAAATTGGCATGAACACAATTCTGGACTGAATAATGGTGTAAAACTAAACTTATTTTCAGTCAAGTTATAAGGCTAGCATTTTACACCTGTGACACTTGTGATCTCTTCAATTACAAATGTTTTCCAGTGTCCTTGTGCTTCTTGTAGACTCTCTTCCTAATCTAATAGGGTTGACATGGAAGCTAATTTCCTCTCCTCTTCCTCTCTCTGTCTTCCATCAGACCACCGCTGCTGCGACCAGAAACACAGACAAAGACACACACGAGTTCAGTGCATGACCCAGTGCACGCTCATCTCATTGTTTCTGCTGGCGTTAATTCTCCACCTCACCATGCTGGAGAGTCGGTGTTATCTAGGATGGCACAATACCCAGGGCCTCTCCCTTCTCCTCCTCTCCTCAGATATCCCAGGATGGTCTATTTCTGTCCCTGCGTCTCTCTGCTTTCAGCAAAGTGCCACTGACGTCTCTCTCTGCACTAAACAGATGAGGGCTGTCAGTGATGGATGTTCAGCTGAACATCTGAATTTAAATAATGCCTCTCCCTTTTTTTTATTTCACCAGATTATGTTTCTCACCTCAATCGCTTTCTAGAAAAGGAGTGATAATAACACAATGGATGTGTGATTATGAGTTTTCAAATTCGCTGTCCCTCTTTTCTCTAATTGAGAGTCATTACAATGATGAGATGTTATTTTTTACAGCAATTAAGTAATGAGACATAAATGGTTACTGGGAGGGAGGAGGGAAGAGGGAGGAGGCGGTGATGGAGTGTGAAAAGGTCAAAAGGGGATAAGGAGTGAAGGGAGCAGAAATGAGAAGAGGGGATTATTTACAAAAATTCATCTCTGAAATTGCTGAGTCACTGGAAGGGTAAAGCTGCAGACTTTTCTTTCTGTCTCTTCCTCACCCACAAGCTCCGCTCCAAGACACACAGCTTGTCTCCACCCCACCGCCACCGTCACCACCAAACACACACTTACGCACACATGCAGTCCAAGAGAACGATGGACGCAGGAAGAAGGATGAGGCATATTGTTACTCCACAGCTACCCTGTGGTATCGTTATCGGCTGTGCTTTCGTCATACGGACTCATAAAAACAAACCAGATCACAGTAAACAGGAAAGCAAAATCCATTTATTTAAAACTAAAGCAGCAGATTGGAGGCCTTGCGGTCAGATGACGTGTATTTGACATCAGATCCTGATGTGTTTTGGTTCAGCATCATATCACAAATGGGCCTCACATTGTTGCAGGTTCCAGTATTCATCAGGGGAAAAAGCAGTTTGAAGATTTATTGCCATTTTAATAGACACAGCCTCTGGTCACAGATGGCATTTGATGGATCTGGCTGCATTGCTATTGCATGAATCTTGAAATGTTTAGTTTTTTTGCAATATGATGCCATGAAATTTGCCCCGATCTATATATTTCTTCCATATATTGTTGTGGTGTAAAACCTCTGACTTGGTATAAAAATCAGACTCACATGCTCCACTTACTGGAATGCTACAGCCCTCTGGAAATTAGGGTGTGCAAATCGGTGATTGGCAAAGCTTGATAATCCTATCTATTACACTGCTCAGTGGGCAGAAAGCATTTATTTGATTGGTCAGGATGGATTATATTTATAGTATTACTTGCCAACAGTGAGTATATAACAACAGCAGTATGTTGGGAAGAAAAGATATTACAAGGCGGGCTGAAGTTTAAATGACTGCCAACAAACTGATTTATATTCTCATGAAAACCAGAGTGATGATAACAAATCTTGCTTCTCATTTGGTGCAATTACAACACTTTTTAATGTGACGTTTAATGTTTACTGTTGCAAAATAGATTATTTAACGTTAAACTTAATTTGCATTTTGTGATTATAACTTTTGATTTTAAAGGCAGGACTTTTATTTGTAACTTAGCATTTTAACATTTCAGTATTTATCCTTTCTCTTAAGCAAGAGAACAAAACTTATTCCTGCAGCTTAAATGTTCTCTTTGTGAATGTTGTGATTAACCCATTTTTTTTACTTTTACTTTGCATTAAATTAGAAATAATTAGCTGATGATATGAACAAATGCTCCAATCAACAGCATATTTTGCAAAAGCACTTATCCCCTCTGATGTTTGCTTGAGTGTTGTCTGGTTCTGTCATCTACACATTAGTTTATTGGTGGGAAAATAACACTCTCGAATACACACACACACACACACACAGCATTAGATTTACTCCTATGGAATCAGCAAGCAGCATCAGGAATTGATTGACAGAGCAGCACCCCTTGCTGTTTGTGTAGCAGTGACAGAAAACACACATTTTGAGACACTGTGAAAACAAAAATATACTGTGAGAGAGGAGTCTGACGTGATACAGTATGACTCAGGGCTATGAAGTCAGAGTGTATTTATGCAGAGATTAAAGGATTGAAGAACAAGGGCGAGAAAGTGTGGGCAGACAGATAGAGAGTCCACTTAGTCCAGAAGCCTGCTGGAGAGACTACAGAGAGTAAAACATTACTGTTATTCACCAAAATAAACTGTAATCAACATATATGCAATAATACCTCTGGACGGTGAAGCGATCATTACATTCAAGGCTGTTTTTTATCTGAGTATGGAAATATTAAGCTTAAATCATTCCTTAGTGTGTGAGGAGTGAAAGGATCTGTGTTTTTGAGGCGGCTGCCTCGTAGTGAATGAGAATCCCATAAGCAGACAGTGTCAGATTTCCACCACAGCTACTCTGTCCATCAATAAAGCAGAGTCCTGTCAAAGTGTCCTTGAGCAAGTCGCTAAACTGCTCCTGTTCACTTCAGTCACCTGGGACAGGAGCAGCAGGTAAATGGACCTTCAAATCAATTTAGGAAAGCACAATTTCTCCAGGAGCAATACGACCAGCTCATAAACTTTGAAATGTTTAACATCATTTCATTTTCGTACTTGTATCCCATGAGATACTGCTGCCAGTACCAGTAGGAGAGATTGTGGAGTGGCTCAGCTTAGTTGAAAGAATTCTGACTTTAATAAAATCATTATACATCTAGATGTGTTTGTTTAAGAAGAAAACAAACAGGATTACAAATTGGTGTTTTGCTGATCTTAAAGCGCCCATAATCAACATTTTTATATTAGCAGTAGAACACATGACTACTTGACTAAGTGAAAAGGATTGCGCACAGTGATGAACTCACAGAGTGAGAGACCAAAAACAGAGCTAAAAGAGAGTGAATACTGGCCAGAAACACAACTCCATAACTGCTGCATGTGCAAACAGGCCCTGTTTGCGAACACGTTTGCCATATTAAATTAAAAGCTGATGAAATCTTAGTGTTGTGTTTACAGCTTGTTTCCACTGCCCCCATGTAACCAGAAAATCACTTACTGTAGGTTTACGGCTGACTGACGGCCCTCAGTTTCACATTGGCCAGAGTCAACTGCAACACTTTTACACCATACAATGCAATACTAGAAAACTAGTAAGCAAGTGAGCAGAACAGTCTAAATGTTTATCTAAAAGTAGCGGATAAATGGTTGAAAAAATGCACACTTGACCGAACCTACTGACAAAAAGAAAAGAAGAAACCAAGTCGTACAGGGGATTCAGCTGTACCTGAGCCCATCTCATATATGTATATATATATATATACATTTTAAATTGTACTACATTAAGCTTCTCTCTCCATACAGTCTGACTCGTTGATTGGGGTCCCATGTCACACACACACACACACACACACACACACGCACAAATGCGCCCCTTTCTGATTCTGGTGCTGATGTTAATTAGAGTTGTGCATAAATGAAGACTGATGTACTCCACCTCATTCTTGGGGTCAATTAGCTGTGACAGCAAGAGCTACACAATCCTAAGACCCAATTAATGAGAGGATTTACTTATTATCACTGGATGTAATTACATTATAACATTTAGTGTTATGGTTAAGTGCTGGATGGCATATGCTACGGCCACCTTCAGCTCTCAGCTCTTAGAAAGGTCCGTTGTTCTATCATGTAGTAATTCTGTGGCACTTTAGTCATACTTTGTGGCATCAGCCATTGCAATTTAAGACAGCTTGTTTGTGTTTCTAAAATATTCTACATACTAGATAGACAGAATCTTGCTTCAGTCTTCTACAGATATCGACTCTCCGCAGGAAATCCAAAAATGCCGACATGGACTTTACCACAAGACGACAATCAGATCAGATAAATCACCTGCATGTGAAATCAAAAGGTAGTACAGGATGGAAACGCCAACCACAACACTGTGAACGAGGCACAAGACTCAAAACATCTTGTGATCTCACAAGTTCACATGTTAGCTGTGAATGGGTTGAAGAATAGATGAGAAAAACACCTCAGGGAGACCCAAATTGTCAACCTGACGATACAGATCATCACATATACCAAGAGATTGAATTATACACATGCGATCCAAAGATGATTCATTTTATCCCTGGAAATAGTGAATTTGGACTTTTGGGATTTACATTTATTTGACTGAAGATATAAAGATCAGCTCTCTGTGTGAAAAGTCTTGAAAAAACATTTTCACACTTTTGTACGGATGACATTTCTCCTGGGATAGATGTGACCAAAGATTCAGTTGTAAAGCAATTTAAAAAAAAATCAAACATGTAAAACATGTTTAAGCAGTGCTGAAGGGGAATTAGCTTTCATCTAAACATGAAAGAAAGCACAGGAATAGCCAGCAGCCAGCCGAATACACATGCTCATGTGTTGTTCGGTATCTGGGGACGTCACAGACTCAAGATGATGTTTCTTCATTTTGGTCTTGATTTGGCTCACAGGGTTTTGTCGAATGTGTTCATATTATGCCAATTCGTCCTCAAAGAGGACAGGTGAGCTGTGATCCAGACAGAAACAGAGCCCTGCTAATTAAGCACACTTAATTTAGCTCCAACACCCTGCTTCACACACACACACACACACACACACACACACAGTCAAGTTCGACTTCGTCTTCAGAAATGCATGATACAGCCATGATATGCCACACCTTTAAAGCTACCATAGTATAGGTTGCATAGGCATATTGCTAATTATAGACATATCTAATCAATCAACACGCACACACACACAAGCACGCACACGCACGCACACACATTAACCTTGGATTGACTTTACAAGTCTGTGCAATCTCCTTGCAATATTTGACAAAACAGTCAACAGCATCTCTCAGCAGGGTGCAGATCATTTCTGTGCAGGGTGTGCGGATGATCTGTGAGTGTGTCCTCAGCTCAAATGGAAGCGACAGATACCTGGAAGAGCAGAAGAGTTGGAAGGAGAGGAGGAGATCTCTATTTTTGGAGACGGTATTCTCATGGGGTCCCAGGGGAGAGGGCCGCTGTGGGTTCCCCTCCTCAGATGGCAGCGCTGGAGAAACCTGCAAGAGAAGTGCAGCAGAGGATGTCAAGCACAGACGAGTAAGCATGAGGATTCATACTTTGGGGCAAATACATTCAGTATAAATCAACAAATTCAAGGGGCAGAAATGTAACAACTGGTTGTGGGAATGTGCTGAGTTGCCGTCTCACTCCATACTTCCTTTTCCACTATAAACTGAGTGACCTCCACTGATTTGAATTGCTGCCGTAGAGCATAATGGGACTAAATGTAACAAACAAAACAAACAAACACAAAAAGCCCGCTAGCCCCATTCTCCAACACCCAGGCCTTTTCTGTTGCTGTGACAACAACAAGGACAAGAGGAGGCAACCTTGGATGCTGGACAGCTTTGTGTCAATACAACACTGTCTTCCTTACGAAGGCTGTCAGCTTTACAGCGCACCAACACTGACTCACACCTCACAGCAATTCCGTCTGTAGTGGTCTGATCTGAAAGATCTGCGGTCAAACTGTTGAATCCTGAACCATAATGTGATTATTAGAAACCACTCAGACCACCATAGCTGCAAATGGCAGACAGCACATTTCTCTTTCAATTCAATTCAATTCAATTTTATTTATATAGCGCCATATCATAACAAAGTTATCTCAGGGCACTCAATCACATGGAGCCGGTCGAGACCAACTTCCACACACACAAAGACC
>JAVQJD010037404.1:0-26204 GCA_036023655.1 Nannoperca australis | reverse complement strand
CCCCCCCCCCCCCCCCCCCAAGGGATACAGAAGTATCTGCTGCCGTACCACAGCTAACTCCTCCTCAACTTCACCTCATTGTCCACACTCCACCATAAATAAATAACATGGAACTTTCTCTTATGCTGGTTTTGCACATTACCATACAACTATCTTCTGTACTTTATAGATTGTTTTGAGTCTATTCTAATGTGAATGTATGTTCTATGTGTGTAATAAAAGGGGGGCTACAACAGCGCTGTGTAGTAGAAGATTTAGACTAATAAATGTACCTTGAGCCTTGAACTATTCAAAGCACAATATAATCAACATATGTTTACACATCAGTGGTTCTCAACCTGGGAGTTAGGACCCCCCAAAGGTACCCATAATAAATCAAAAACAGATATGAAATATAAAACATTTTACAATGAATGACACCAAATCTTAGTTATGTTTTATGACTTTTGTCAAATTTTTTCTTTTTCTTTCACATCCTGGATTCTTTCACCTTTGGGCCAAAATGGTTAGGAACCACTGTACCAAACCAAAAACATAACAATAATCACCAACTTCAGTTGTTCACTTCCTGCAGGTTGGTGTTATTCATGGTGCGGTGCGTGTATCTAGTGTGGGCTAAAGTGTACTGCATGCACGCATCTTTAATAAGGGGGGCACACGTCCTAGTCCCCAGGTGGTGCACTGTGATCAGGGAACAGCAGAGGCTGCTGGGACAAACCCACCACTTTCTGCCGTACAGCTCTGGATCACCACCTGCTGGCCAAAAGTATTATTGCGGTTTCTGTTCTCCCTTCTAATAAACACCCTGTTTTAAAAGGTAATAACGTTCAGATGTAATAGGTTAATAAGGTGGTGTTTTCTCATACACTGGTCAAGTCAGCATGGAGCTACAAGCTGATAAGTGGCGACAGATATATATCTCCAGCTCTTCCTTCCAACATTCAGTCTTAATTGAAATCCAAAACACGGTTCCCCTGATTGGTGTGCCCAGTAGAGTCCCAACTAAAACCTGTCTGATCATCTAACTGCTCATGTTTCTTCACCCACTGAACTTCTTAGTGATGTCACCATCTTCCCATTCTCAGATATGGACTGAGTACAAGATTGAAATGCTGCATACATGTTAATGAATCACTTACTGAGGCAGGTTTTCCTGGGTGCATCGTCACCGAGCACACCACTTACTGACATCAGCACATCCTTCTGCCTTTAGTGAGAATACATAACTGTTGCATCCTCCCAGTGTGAAGACATTGAGTACTGCTTAGAATCAGCAGCTGGGTGAACCCAATGTTTGTCACCTGTGATCTCAGTGAGAGGAACAGACAAAGTAGCCATTATGACTTCATTTCCACTTTATTGCACATGAGCAGCTGTTTAATGATTCCGTGCACACACGTTTATGTGAAGAAAAGTAAAAAAAAAAGTAAAGAATTAAAAAGAATTACAAATGTACCATTTGTCATGCAAAAACAAATATCTGAAACCCTTGGTTATGATTGTATCACCTGAAAACCTTCAAAGACAAACATAAAGAGCTTGGTCACACTTCTTGGGTCTCCAAATCCCACACAAGGATCTTTGAAAGACTAGTTTAACAATCTCATGTCTGTGAGTTCAGCACACAGCTGGAGTTAGGATATGGTTAGCCTAGCTTAGCATAAAGGCTGGTAGCAGGGGTGAACAGCTAGCCTGGCTCTGTCTGAAGTTCCAGTGAAGCTCACTGATTGGCTGTAAGGCAGTGTATTGTTTGTTAAATTCTTACGAAACAAATAAATTAAAAAAACAGCCATTTGTGAATTTAGGGGAAGTTGCATGTTGGAACTACTTCTCAAAGAACAGTTTATCCCCCGCCCAGTGCTTCTCTGCAGCGTATCCGCTGGTTGCTTAGCGCTTGTGACATTGTGAAAGAGTCAGCACAGAACTCTAAACTAAAACTGAACTACTCGTTTAAAATGCCACCGCAGCCCAAACAGAAAGCTGAAAACTGAAGATCCTGCAGCTCAGACCCGCTCAGCTGCTGACAGACACATGTCCTGCAGCACATGTGAATCGGCCCATCAGTCTGACCACACGAGCCTCTCCTTCCTCTGCTCCTCGCTACTCAATGCCTTTGAGTGTGTGGTAAATGTGTTTGGGTAAAATCACATATCCCTCTCCGAGTGCCGCTGGCGGCTTGCGGCCGGTCCTGGGTGTCTCGCATGCCGCCTTCAGCCTCTTTAGCTGCCTCTCCTGCCGCCGACACTTCTGCTGTGTGGTCTTCAGCTTCTTCCTCAGACTCCCCAAGTGCTCCTCCAGCTGCTCGATGCGCTTCTTCTGCCGAGCAGAGTCCTCCGCCGTGTAGTTGTGGTCGCAGGACACGGCCACCGTGTCGCCCCGGGTATCGGGCAGGCTCCCCCCGGGCTCCTCCTCCTCTTCCTCCACCGCTGCGTCAGTCAGAGGCAAAGAGAGAGGGAAGTGGATCTCTGAGGGGAAGGGGTCCTCCAGGGACTCCGCCTGTCAGAAAGAAAACACACACGAGTTCTGATGCTGTTTTCTGTACTGATCTAAACTAAACACAACGTTAAACAGATTCTATTCTCTGATAAAGTCAAGGATAGATTTTTTCAGTTTAGTTAGTTATCTTTGAGAACAGCATGCCCCACTTCTGAAACTCAACACACTTCAGCTGGGAGGAACTTTTTTTACAGGGGAAAAAGCGGGAGGAAAGTCACGAAGAAAATGACACATCTGAACATTAAGCTGTTTATTTCTGGTTCCGGTTACTGATGACACCTTAAAGTATCCACAACACAAAGCTCAGGACATTTAGATATATTTTGAACAAAAACTATGCAATTATACAGTACAATTTCTGTATAACAACCGGTTGATTTTGGCAAAATATTTGGCAATTTTACTATAAAATATATAGTATATATGTACATTTTTTAGATGCTATCCTTCTTTTACAGTGCATTCAAGTGAAATGTTATATTCTAGGTGTCTAACTATATGGACTCGTTCCATTTATTTGATCTTTTTCTCTCATTCTTCATTGAGTGTCCATGTGCATTTGTTGTTGTTCTGTTTTGTGAATCGTTTGCTTTTTGTTTTGTTCTTCATTGGCATGGAATTGATCTCTGCCTTTTTGTTTGTTAGAAATTGAGTTAAATAAAATTCTAAAAACTTAAAAAAAAAGAGACTGAATTTAGCCCAGCCCACAACTTTGATTTGTTTCCTTCTTGCCAGAAACTCATTCTGGTCAGAGAGAATCTTACGGCTTTGTTGTGAACGTCTGTCTCCACTACGCAGTCAATAAAGCTAATCTAAACCAGCCACAGAAGTGCACCTGGAATAACTGTTTGTCTTCTACACTAGCTGCCTAGCTACAGCCATGAAGACCATGAAAAGAAAAATGCAGAATAATTTGCCGAAATGCAATCTGGGAACCCATTGGCTATCGTCTGATGGAGGTTTAGCTTTACACCAATCTCAGAACCCTAGACATGAGCTTCTTATGAGATTTTTTTTATTTGCATTCAAATCATGATCAGACAACAGCTGATATGTTTTGTCATTTAAGATAGCAATAGTTACACCTGGCAGCTGAACTAAGTTTTACCATGTGATTTATAGTATAATCCTTGGTTTGAATGAAATGTATGTGGACTCTGCAATGGATGGAAATGCTCTGAGCGGCTTTACCTTGATGTTGAGGTTGAAGGTGAAAAGCGACGGCACAGCGCTCTCCTTTAGCACTCTGTTGTTGCACTCTCTCTTGAAGCAGTCTTTGGTGAAGTGCTGCGAGCAGATGTTGCTGTACTTTGTCGGCTTGAAGTTGTTCCTCCTCATCGCCGCCACCCATTTACCACAAACATCTGGACGTGCCAGAGGGAATCTGGGAAAATCAATAAATAAATTAGCAAACAAAGTAAGAAATTAATCTAAATGTAATTTGATCATCTCAAAATGTTCCTTCTGCAGGATTTCTTTTATTATGAATTCGATAATCAATTCCTAGTCTGATTATCAATAATTCATTAAATTATGTATGAAGTAAACTTGTGTCAAATCTTTTCCAGGCAAGCACAGAAGACATATGGTCCTACACACTGAACTCCGTACAACAGAACAGCAACTTTATCAGCAGATTCACCTATTAACTCTTACCTGGATGTCAGTGCTTTGCTCAACCTGCTGGGATTAGCAGTGAATTAAACCTCTCACCCAAACCATGTAACAATCAGCAGGCTGCAGACTGCTCAACAAAACCGAAAAAAGGAACTTCCCCTGAATTTTGATCGCTCTGTAACTTATGTTGTTAGTAGACTTAAGTTCAACTCGTCTCACACGGCCAAACCTACAGGGTCTCCACATGTTCAAGCAAAGGAGACTTTATGCTAACATTAGCTTGACAGCCAGTAAGCACCGATTCATGAAGAACTCTAACCGAACTCCAATCATAATTAATGGAGTTTATTATTCCCTTATTTCTGGAGATGGTAAACATTTTGGAGACTACAACAGTAGGTATTTATACGAACCTATATTATGTCCTGGTTAATTCGGCATTTAAACATCTATAAAAGTAATTAGGTTAAGTTTTAAAAACATCTAAAATGGAATGTTGGGGTATCGCCACATGATGTCACTTAGCTAGAATAACTTAGAGGAGGGGGACTGTGCGATTGGCGGGCGAACTTGAGACAAGACATTCCATTTTTCAGAGTCAAATGGTGCTTAGTGAGTTGTCTGTGGCCCGATTTTACCAGTATAATCTACCGACACAAGAAATGTATTGTGTCCGTTTCTACCACCCATGTACTGTTCACAATGAGCAATGGGGCTTTAATAAGGTAGATTAGGAAACGCAGGCTGGTGAACTCTCTCTTGGTTCTCTTCATCACTAAGTACATCACAGTGCTTAGCTAACGCTAACTAGTACACACACAGTTTAAATTAACTTACTTGTGGAAGGAAATGTCTTTGTCTTTGTGGTAGCGGTTCTTACAGCCATACGCTGAGCACGTCTGAACCATAGCTGCTGTCCGAACGACACTCACTAAGACCCGGATTGATACTTCACGAAGCTCCGCTGATCACCAGGCTCCTCCTCGCCCTCCACGCTGGCTTCACTGCCACTAACAATGATGGCGGCGCAGATATGATCACGTGATCTACATTTAGCTAGCAAGCTCGCTTCCTATAACATTACATCACATTACATTACGGCATTTAGCAGACGCTTTTATCGAAAGCGACTTCCAAATCAGGAGCAACTTGGGGTTCAGTGTCTTGCTCAAGGACACATTCAACACATGGACAGGAGGAGCCGGGGATCGAACCGCCAATTCTACGGCCACAGCCGCCACCACATCTCCCAATGTATCCGCATATACATTATGATATTATATATATATATATATATATATATATATATATATATATATATATTTATTACAGGTGATTGAAATATTGACATTCAACCCACAGAGATTCATATTATGGACGGAAAACGTAAGAAATACTAAGAAATTCTTTCGGGAAAGTATTGTCCCTAGGCCCAACAATAACAATAAAACATATTTCTTTATTAATAAATATGAATTATTGTATTTGTGCGTATCCATAAAAAAAATGAAACAGACTGGGCTGTAAATACCTGTTAAAAGGGAGTTTTTCCTTGTCACTGTCTCTGAGCGCTGCTCACGGTGGGACTGTTGGGTCTCTGTAAATATAGTCAGTCTAGACCTGCTCTGTATAAAAAAGTGACCTGAGATAACTTTATGATATGGTGAATTATAAATAAAATGGAATTGTATTATATTCAGTGCATACAGTAACAGTGTCTGTGCTGTTATTAGTAAATGTTTATACATTTTTATAAATTGATGTAGAGGTGTTCTTTAAGTTAACTAGCACTAGCTAGGGTCAGGGTAGGAAGTGGGAATGAGAAAACTGGAAGAAATACACGTGTCAATTCCAAAATAGTTTTAATCTCAACAATTTTTTGAAAGAAAAAAAAATGTTGCACCATTTTTAAAAAGTGCAAAGGTTTCTGCTGCAACGGTATGAAATCCCTGTATGAACTTTCCAAGCATCATGGGAGCTGTAGTTGTCATATATTTGTCAAAACGTGTTTATGTGTTACATTCCTGAGGCTTTAGCACTCGTTTTTTCATGCAGTTTTCACATATAAAAATAAATGAGCAATGGTTTATAGCTAGGGCAGGGTGATTCATGGGAATTTTAGTTACACACTACCAAAGTTGAGATGTGATGATTTCCAACACATAATCTGTTGGTCAAAAAAAAGAAACTTTATTTATAAAAAGAGGTGTTTTCAACAGGGCAGGTTGGTCTGAAGAGCTTTATACAGCAACAGAAGACCACAAATACACTGGAAAACAAGTAAGCACACAGCACTCATATGCAACTCGGACGTGTGTTTGTGTGTGTGTATATTATAAGTATTCTGTGTAACCCACTGAGTCAAGTATCTGAGTGAAAAGCAAAAAAAAGTGAAAACTTTCCTGCCATCGGTTTCTCACCAGCAGACAGCTTATCTGTGGTTGTCAAAGCTTAGAACCCTGCACAACAAGCTGAATTTATGATTAGGAACCTCTTTTTTCCAATCTGCATCACTGCACATAAACACACCATTACAGAGGAAGAAGGAAGGATAAAAAGAAAGATTGAAGGAAGGAAAGAAACAAGACATATGGGGATATTTAAAAAGAGCAGACTTCTGGTGGGACATTATTTGTCCAATTCATACATAAGCACATGAATGCAGCACTGTAACGGACTTTGGAGGAAGAAATAAATAGAAAGGTACAAAGAAAGTTTTTGGTGGGACCGCCCAAATTAATAGTATATACAGGAAACACTGCATTTCTTCTATTGTACATTTATGTTAACCTTTACAAAAAATGACCAAATTACATAAAATGCTTTCAGCAAGTGCAAAAAGTAAACTGCCGTTTGTTTTCTGCATTAAAAATGTCCAGAATTGCTGATGACATTTACAAAAGAATCCTATTTAGTTTCTTATTTTGAAGGGCTATCCATCTTTACTGTCAGCTGTAACATTGTATTGGAAAATATTCAATCAGTGACGTTGACAAGAGTTTTGTGGTCTGTTAGAAGTACCTCCGAACTCTTAAATGATCTCTTAGCCATGAACACACCATCTTTGGTAGTTTTCAGAGCTGCTCTCACGGTCTTCATTCACTCAATACAACCGGCTCGACGTGGAGTCAGTGGATGCTCACATCCAACGCCACCAAACATCCTACAGGTCACACAATAACAACTAAACAGGCTCCATTCCTTCAGGACTGTGGCATGCAGTTGAAAGCTCTGGAAAAGCTAGTATGTGGAGCTTTAAGCTTGAGATTTTCTTTACCATATACTCATCCCAAAGGTCAAGAATGAACATCTGTTTACCAGAGTTCAAATCAAACTAACACTCTGGTCTCTCAGGTAGAAAACTAAAAGTGAACACCCCAAATTGTTTGCAGTTTTCCAGTAGATTGCCTGCAACAAAGGATTATTCTCATTATCAATTTGTCTGTAAATTAGTTTTTCAATCAATTCTATTTGCAATAATATATCTGAAAAGGTCCATAACACTTTTCCACGTCCAGGGTGGCGTCTTCAAAAAATTTTTGTCTGAAAGTCAGCCCGAAACCCAACAATATGAAGTTTACAATCATAGAAGACATTTTTTCACTGTAACACACAAAAAGCTACTGTACAATAACATGTACACATGTTTCAGTCTCTG
Source organism: Nannoperca australis (assembly GCA_036023655.1). NCBI lineage: Eukaryota > Metazoa > Chordata > Actinopteri > Centrarchiformes > Percichthyidae > Nannoperca > Nannoperca australis. The sequence continues at coordinate 18,433 of JAVQJD010037404.1, read as the reverse complement.
GCTGAAATGATTCAGTGTACCATCCTCATGTACCATCAGCCTATAATAAAATGACTGCTTTGCAGGAACAGTTTGAATGAAGCCATGGAAAGTGCAAGAAAAAAAGAATCTGAGAGCTGTCAGTCGGGTTTGTTGATCATCTCTAAATACTGCAGTACCCATAAGCCTCAGCAGCCACTGTCCATCCACACCTGTGAAATCCTTTCATCACCATCAGAAGGCTTCGTCACTGCAGCCAGGAATAGAACAAGAATGTTCTGCTCTGTGATTGGATGTTTCTCATAGCAATGCTTTCTGGGACTTGTAGTTATGATGGACAGTCTTTTACGTTTGACTTTTTATCAATAAAGGAAACTTTTTTCAGATGAGTGTCATTGTTTTTGTTGATTTTGCAGCCAGGTAAGTTTCAGACAGTCAATGGAAACTGATGAAGGCCCGCCCACTGAGCTGCTCATCTTTCTCCAGCAGAAACACAACAAACAGTAAGCAGCCCGGACATCAGGGGGGGGCTGATGGGACACCGCCCGCCTGACCTACTGGCAATGTGCTCATCATAAAAACCATGTGACTCATATGAACGTGACCATGGGAATGCTTGTGTGGCAAAATAATCTTAATTCAAAGTCCACTTACTAGTGTTTTGTGGAGCTTCCAACCATTATACTATGTAACTGGCCATTCCATTCACTGAAGACCATGAGATGAAGTTGAAAGCGCCGGAAGAAGCCAATAAGTGGACCTCAAGTTCAAATAAATGACTGCATTAACATTCAAAACGGTGACATGTTGCACATTTAGCACTGCTGCTAGCTACTGCAGCGTTCCACCTACCAACTCAAAAACACTCAAACTATGTCCAACAAAGGCTACACTCACTATGCTAGCCATACTGACATAATATGTCGCTACAGCTAGCCCCCAATAGCTCATAGCACATCCACATTCAAGTTGTAATTATGAGAGGGTAACTGACCTTTCTGAAAGCTTCAATGTGTCACTAATACCAAACAAATAAGGACACCCTTTGTCAGCCAAAGAAGGCGATTAAACGCAGATGTAATGAATGTAGTGTTATATTGTCCACAGACACTCACTTGACCGACACTGTAACCACGCAACCATCTTGAGCCGTCTATAACACGAATGCTCGCAAGCTGTTGACATGGGACTCTTCTGTGGACGCAGTATTAGCCACCACGAAAGCTTCCTTCTCTGAGTGGTTACCCTCAACTGTGACATGATAACTGCAACGGAACACAAGTGACACGACATATGTCTGGGATCAGTAACTGGGATTGGTGACTTTGGGATGTATAAATAACAGTGACTTGGCATATGTCAGTAGATTAGGAGGGATGCACCAATGAGCCACTTTTAGGTGTTGGCATTAAGGACTTTAGGCTTCCTTCACAAAACACGTCAACAAGACTGTCCAACTCACCTGCATGTCACCAACATCTGTTTCTATAGCAACAGATAAGACCATGAAGACCTTGTAACTCAAATTCTTAGTGTGTACCACTTTAACTGCTGCAGGAGAAAAGAAAGCGTACAAACTAACAGTTCAAAGTCATTTCCAGACGGTTTAAGTTGGTAGTTCTTCACATTCAGACTCCTTCCCGATGTGAATCTACTCCTTCTCCTCCTCTTCCTCGCCTTTCTCGTCATCACCATCGGCCTTTTCCTCATCTCCTTTAGACTCTTCCTCGTCTCCGGCGCCCTGAAAAGACAAATTGATTGGAGACACAGATAAGTGCTGCAGTGATGTTGTTTTCAGAAAATCTAAGTTGCTATGATGATGCGTCTGTCGTTTAACTGCTTTAATTTATTAAAAGCAATATTCACTAACTGTTATAGAGTCTTACTAGTCCAGCTGACTCAAGCTTCACGCTGAGCTCACGATAGACCAGGATCATATTATGATGTGCACACAGGATGTGAGATCTACATGAAGGGACTGTGTGTGATGGGGGTCTAGGTTGTACCTGCTTCAGGCGGTTCCACCTCCGGCTCGGGACCCGGGCCTTCATCCTCTGGGACAGCGCCAGCAGCTTGTTGTGTCTCTGCCTCTTCTTCGCCTTCTCCGCCTCCTCTCTCCGCTTCTCCTCCACATGGTCCGAGTCCGACTCGTCCTGGCGCTGCAGCCTGCTGCGCTTCCTCGGCTGCACCATCCTCTTCGGTTGGCTCCTGTCCGCCTTCGCGCCGCCGTCCTTCTCCTCTTTATCGTCCTCCTTCTCCGCGGGACTGGAGGACGAGGAGCTGTCGTCGCCTCCCAGAAACGAGCGCTTTCTGCGGGTTACTGAGCGGCTGTCGTCGCTGGAAGTCGCCCCAGAGTCGCTCCGGTCCCTGTCCTCCTGCTCGCTGTCCTCCTCCTGGGAGCTCTGGAAGTCGGATTGGGAGCCAGGGGAGGAGGAGGATGAGGAAGATGAAAAGGAGCCTTCGTCACTGTCGTCCAGGATGGAGGCGGGCAGGCCAATCTGCCGCTTCTTTGACGCGTCCACCTTGGTTTTCCGCATCGACGCGAACATTTTCCGCTTGTACAAGCTCTCCATGTCTGCACGCGGTACCGCAGACCAATGACATTAAACAGCAAACCGAAAAAGAGAACCGAACCGAGTGTAAACACGCTAACGGTGCAGCGAACGCTACTTAGCTTCTATCGTCTGCGCGGCACAACGACGACAACCTGTTATTTCCGTGTTAAAAACACAACATGGCGCCTCAACGCGACTCCTTGCAGCGTGATTGTAGACTCTGTTTGCGGAAACGTTGTGTCTGTGTGTAGTCAGACTGCGTTTAGGCGCTACAAACGGGAAATTTCGTAATGTTCTTCTCTGTGCAGCTAGCTGTGTTATTGTTGTGGCTCCCGCTTCTTCTTCGCTGAGAGGAATTGCAGCAGCGCGGTGTCAGTGCGCCCCCAAGCGGCCAAGAGCAGACACTGCACCGCACAGCCGCCATCATTGAACTAGAAATGTCAAATAAAAGAATGATATTGGCAACCAGGCCAGAATCTATGAGGGGCCGTTTAGGAAATAATTCAGACTTTACTTACACAAACACAGATGAAACGCACGCATCAATTCTACTGAAAACTCACGCACACACACGTGAAACTCTCTCACACATACATATGAAATGCTCACACACAATAAAATGCTCACACACACACACACAAGCACATATTACACACACACACACACACACACACACACACACACACACACATGAAATGCTCACACAAGCATATATGAAACGCTCACACACACAATGAAACGCTCTCACACATATGAAACGCTCACACACATATGAAACGCTCACACACACATGAAACGCTCACACACACATGAAACGCTCACACACACATGAAACGCTCACATAGCACAAAACTAGCTATGTGAAAGCAAAATCTCATGGATGAGTGCGAAGCGCTTTGCATATGTATGTGCGTGGGAACATTTCACTATATCCGGAAGTCGCTTCAGTGTAAACGAATAAATGTTTCATCTATGCTTGTGTGAGCATTTCATATGTATGTATGAGAGAGTTTCGCGTGTGTGTGTGTGTGAGTTTTCAGTAGTATTGATGCAGGCGTTTCATATGTGTTTGTGTAAATAAAGTCTGAATTATTTCCTAAACGGCCCCTCATAATAAACACACTGACAAAGGCGACCAGAGTAGTAAAGAGAAGCTAGCAGAGCTAAAAGGGGAGTGAATATTGGACTTACAATTGGAGATTCTGGATCAAATAGTTCTTGGGACTTTGCAACTCCAACCGAAATGCAGAAGTGACGTACGGCTGGTGATGGGTATAGCAACGTCTCCAGTAAAAATCTGTGTATTTTCCCTTTCGCATATACGCGTTCCTCCAACTATTCTTAGAACTATTAAAAAGTTCCGCCAAAAAAACCTATTGATCAGGTGTCCAGTAACTTGACTCCAATGGGCGTTTATAGGGTGGTAATGTCAGACTGTTCCTCTGCCCTCTACAGGCCTAGCAATATGCAGCTTTAAGAAAGAAACCTGGTTTGTGATTAAATTTGGATTTTAATGTTAATTTGAATGTATAACAAGTTAGTGAGTTATCACTGTTTGCATCACACCATGAATGTATTTATTATCAACTCTCATGACCTCTGACCCCTCAGTTGTCCTCTTACAGGTCCTCAGTCAGGACTTCTGTGCCAGGAGCGTGCTCAGTTTGATCTTCCCGTCCATGGAGGCGGTCAGGCAGGTACCGCAGTCTACCGCAGAGCACCAATCAACTGTCACCACCGGCGCTTTGTGCCCGGCTAGGGACAGCATGCTCTCCAGAGCCGGCTCCCCATTGGTCAGCTGGAGGAGGGGGCGGTGACATGTTAGCAAACATAATTTAAATTAAAATATAAATTTTAATCCAGCATGGGAAACAAAATTTATACAAATTAAATTTAAATTTGTTTTAATTTAAAAATGAAAATATCCATACAAAAAAGTTGGAAAAAAATAAAAAAAAATATCATACAAAAATATAATTTAAATAAATTATTAATAAAAACATTAACAAACACATAGCATTATTATACATATATACAAACTGTTAAGAGTGGATGAGAAGTGTACATAGGATGATGAAGGTGAAGAAGGAGGTGTATTTACTCTGTATATGAGTCCTCCGGTGCTGGAACAGGTCAGGACGTGTTGTCCTTCAGAGTCGAAGGCAAAGAGTCGACCTCGAGGAACCTGAACCTGAAGAGTTCATTCACAAATTCAGGCATGACATTCGTTTTATTTGATCCATTTCATTCCTTTGATATTCCATGTGCAGGATTTAGTATGCAAATGAGGGTGTGGACTAATATTTTTTATTGAGTCAAGTCAGGTTCTGTGTGGTACTTATGTTGGTGAACACTGTGTAGGTGTTAACGTCTGTTTTTCTAATTCATTTGTGTGAAACAACAAAAGCTGAAGCCGTTTGTGAGGTTAACCAGCTGTTTCCATGGTAACATGACTTACCTGTTTGTACCCGCTGTACCCAGACAGGACGAAGGGCCCGGTGGCATCCTGAGCTAAAACCTGCTCTGACTGCTTCACCCCACACCGATGGATGTTCCACTGGATGAACTGAACACACACACACACACACACACAACTCAAAATTGCTATGGTGGTTTCTTTCCATGCATGCAACATTAAATCTGCACATAATCGGTCAACATGATGGATCTTCCAGCGCACGCACGCACACACACACACCTTGCCATCTTCTCCGATGCTGAAGACGGTGTTTTCATCGTAGCTGAACTCCACACTGTAAACCTCTCCGTCGTGAGCTCTCCAGCTCATAGCGCTCTCATACCGCTGCATATCTGCAGATGAGAATTCAGAGGACTACTGACACCAGAAATACTCCAAAATCATTAGTATCAGTAGAAGTACAGTATGTTTACACACATACTTTATCTCATCCAGATGTAAACCGGAGCGTTTCATTGTGCCTGCTGCCATCAGACCGTGCAACCACAGATTATATTCATATGCTATACTAGACATTATACACTACATAACATTTCTATTATATTTCTATGTTAATACAGCCAAACACTAAGTATTATTACTTAATCCTATTATATATTAGTCTGGTGTACACCGTTTACTAGACTAATCACTGTCACGTCTGCCTGTAATTTTGTCTTTAATTGCTCTTGTAGAGTTTGTTTTTACTTTTCTTATTTTTGTTTTATATACCTCATATTATTAAATTTTTACTTTATCTATGTATCTGTATTTATTTCTGTCCCTGTGCTGCTGCAACAATACAGTTTTATCTGATCTGATCTTAATAGTCTTTGGTGAGAAGAATGCATCTCTTTGGGATTTCTGTCAGAAAAAAGACATTTTGAAAGGTGTCCTGTGAAAGTAAACTTTGTTGTAAGTTTATAACTTATTTATTCACATTTAATCATCTATTCATAATCATTTGTTTGTGTACTTCTTGTCTCTAGTCACAAACTGTCACCCAGGATTTATATTTTCATGTCTTCATGTGTTTATGTTAAAGCAATGTGACTCCACGTGAGGTCAAAAGGTCAGCTCTATGGTGATACTTTCCAGATTTGCGTTAAGGGTGATTTTAAAGTTCCTATAGATTTACATACCATGTAACACTGACCAATACAAAATAGTTTATTTGTCTCCAGAATACTATAAAAACTGTACTCTAGTATTTTCTCTTTGAGATAGATGATGATTTCTGATTGTCTCCTATTGTACAATATGCATCTCTATATAAGTGTTTCATGTGTCTTTTGTTCGACTGAGCGAGCACAGGCAGTTTTTCCACGAGAGTCCCTTTGAGCTCTTGTGGCAGCGGTCGCCTGTCATGATTACAGTGCAAGTGATAGGAAATAGTCACATAATCATTAGTTGTGTCCCTGATAAACACTGACCAAACAGTCTGATGACTCCGTCAGCAGCTCCAGTCACCAGCAGGTTCCCATTGTGGTTGAAGGCTGTGCAGTTAATGGCTACTGGTTCCGGTTCTAAAGAGAACTGGAGCTGAGAAACAAACAGAACACTGATAATACCACAGCCACTAAAGCTAATGTTAAACATGCTAATGCTAACACTATAGTTCAAACGGGTCCTAATCAATCGATCTCCGACCAAACTGTCGGTGGTCACATTGTAGTGTAGGTAATGAAGGCGCCAGACGTTAACAAGAAAGAAGAATGCATGGAATAATTTTTTTTTTTTTTAATAGTCTGATGTATGTATTTTGATCCTTTTTGAAACTGTCCATTGTGAATCCAACAGTTTTACAGGAGTGCAATGCAAAATGGAGTACTATTTTAACTGCTGGCTTACTACTTATTAGCTAAATAACTATTACTGAACTAGCTGGTTAACTACCTGTTGTTTGACAGTCTTGGTGTCCCAGAGCAGCAGTTGTCCAGACACCGGTATGGGAAGTTGAGCGACAGAATCGCAGCTTCCAGATCGACTGACAGCTGCAGCTGAACAGACAAATGACGAACCACTGGGACTGCAGGCTAAAGACAAGATACTGAGAGACAGAGGGAGGACAAATTATTACTAAAATATGTTCTTCAGCAACAAATATTATTCACTGCTTCATGACACAATGTAAAACTCACGCATGTAGTTTTTACCCAAGTCTCCAGTATATTGTACTCTATTTTGACATGTAATAGTCCCAGCAGGTAACCCCCCCTAAAACCACAAACTATAAATGAGCTAGCCTTTGGAGTTTAGAGAAATGTCTTGACAACCATTAGATGGAATCACTATGGTAACCCCTTTCTTTTGAGCCAGCACCTTTATCAGGTAGCACCAAAATCCCAAAAATGCACACTGAGATCAATCTTTTCATCTCACTCTGAGAAAGTTAGCAACTAAACTAGGCACTTTCCCAAAATGTCACACTGTGTGTTTTTGTACTTATATTACCAGCTGAGGACGTCTAAAATGACATAAATTTACAGTCACAGTCAGTACAGTTACTTCATACAGTGACAGACAGGCAGGTTTACCGTGGATGAGTTTCGTCGATGTTCATCTCATAAAGATTCTTCTTGGCATCCGTATCATACAGCCGCACTGTGCCAACACCGCTGCCTAGTAACAACTGACCACACACACACACACACAGGACAGTTTTGCCTCTGTCAAATATCCAAACTTAGTCAAAATCACCTTTTAATGGGCCACTATGAAAATAAATAATATGTTACATTTTGGTGTTTTTATCCTGTGTCATGCTTCAATATTATGCATAACATCTTGTTTGTGTTACATTTACTTCATTTGATCTTGCTGTACATGCAAGTGGAGGTGCCATGCTGCACTGCATCTGTATTTTTTGTCTTGGTTTTCTGTCTTTATATTTGTGTTTGATGTAAATAGTCTAAAAACAGAATATAACCAAGCAATTGATTTCATTAGATGTAGAATGTGTCACAGAATCCCTATATTTATGTTCACTTCAGTAAATGTTTCCTGAACACAGCAGTTTATTAGTATTAATTTAAAACTGATTAATGCTGATAATGTCTCTATACTCAGTTTATGTGCAGGCTGTCTCTTGTTTATACCAGTCTGTCAGGTTTGGTGGCCCACTCCAGAGACAGCAGAGGAGACTTGGACATGATGGTGGCTTTGGTCTGCATGATGGGGTTGAATGACCACACCTGAGGAGGAGGAGATTATGTTGTATTAGTTGTGTACAGTAATAACAAAATGCATGTTTTTGCTTTTCTATTGCTGTGTCCCAAATCACGTACTTCCGTTAGTACACTTACATGAAGTATACTGTGCGCACTATGTTCTGACTTGTGCATTGTGTTCATTTTGACAGGGTAGTGTCTCAAATCTAATACTGCATTTGTGCACTTACTGGAAATGATAATAGCAACCTTTGATCGTGTCTTTTTAATGGAAGATTGCAACAAGGCACAGTATTATCACCAACATTTTACTGCGATTGCCGCAGTTTCTGGCAGTTTTGGGTACATCATCCGGGTACTTATAGTGCAATACTTGTCAGTGTGAACAACAAACACTAAGTTTGAGTACGCAAGTACGCAATGTGGGACACAGCATATGGTCGTATAACCCCACAAGATAATGATCCAGATTACCTTGATTACTCCATCCACGTCCAAACTGGCAACCCGGCGACCGGAGCAGTCAACCCTGGAAACCGAAAGACAGAGGGGGTGAAAGAGAGAAAAATTAGAGTTCAAACGGTCACCTAGAGCCTGGTTCTGCTCGAGGTTTCAATCCTGTTAAAGGGAGTTTTTTCCTTGCCATTGTCTCCTAGTGCTGCTCATGGTGGGAACGTTGGGTCTGTGTGTGTGGAAGTTGGTCTCAACCTGCTCCATGTGATAGAGTGCCCTGAGATAACTTTGTTATGATATGGCGCTATATAAATAAAATTGAATTGAATAGATTCGTTTTTATATTGTACATGACGCCCCAAGGCCACCTGCAGTTACAATCTTAATGTCCTCAGATGTGTGTTCAATCTGTTACTTTGTTCAGAAAGTAAGTAGGCACAGATGTGGGAGGGGAAGTTAAAACAAAGTGGGAGAGTGTTGAAGGCAGACCTGCAGTGCATGATGGAGGAGTGGTGTTCTCCATACTCCTCCTGGCTGAGTTTGATGAAAGGCTGTTCCACTGACACACCTCCTACCTCTGCTCCTCCTCCTCCGCAGCTCCTGCTATTGGAAGAGGAGTCAGGAGGTTCACTGGAGGTCTCGGCAGGAGGATCAACCTCCCCCGCCTCCTCCTTCTTCTCTGGTGTCTGAAGACAACACATGGAAGGATGTTTAAATGGAATTTGTCAGCGTAAATGGAATCAACATCCAGTCCCAGGAAGCATTTGCAACAGCCAAAACCTCAAACATAATTTACTTTATTTGAATGGCATAGCTCATGGCTTAGATAATTACTGTAAGTGCTCAGTCAGAGCAGAACATGTATTTGTGTAGGTGGTGCTGGAAGCTTGGTGTTGTAGTGAATGCTTGTAAGGCAGGTGAAGAGCTACTGGGGTTGGTGAGTTAACCGGTAGGAAGCTAGCTAGCTGGTGAAATGCTGACATTGGCCAGCTAAGACTGCTCACAAAACTAGCTGGCTTGCTACCACTTATTTAATAACCAGTTAGCCAGCTGGCTAGCTTGGTCACAATTCAAGGGAATGTATTTGTAGCATTGACTCCCTCCATGGAAGTGACTATGCTAGGCTGTTTGTCCAAAATAAGTTCCAGTATGGAACTCAACTCAACAATGTCTTTTTGTGTACAGACAAACAAATGAGATAATTGGTGAGGTTTAGAGGTGTTGGTGGGTGTATTTTCAAACTTTGGAGAGAGCTAAGCTAGCCCTTTTAACTGCTTCCAGTGTTTATGCTGAGCTAAGCTAAGCTAATCACCTTCTGGCTCTAGTGACATATTGAGCATATAGACACTATCTTCTCATTTTAGTCTCAGCAATAAAGTGAATATGTGTATTTCCCGAATTGTTCCTTTAATAAAACTGACAGCAACAGATTTTGTAAAAATGCACCAAGCTGCTGGGACCACAGTTCTAATGCTAAACTATCCCAGTGCCACCATTCAGGTACCTGTGATGGAGGTTTGGAGAAAAGCTCCTTCCTCTCTTTCTCATGTTCCTGGATTCTCTTGTGTCTGGGATGTGCCGGCTGGTTTGTAGGCTGGTTTGTTGACTGTTGGGACTGGGAGCTCGCAGGTTCACTGGTTAATGCCTGGCTGGAAACTGGCTTCACCTCCTTAGATTGGACTGTCTCTTTTGACTTTGCAGGCTAGAAAAGACAAACTAACTTTAGATACAGAAGATGATCACAGGTGTGAATTGTATGGTTGCCAGGAGAGGATTACAGCCAATACTTGTAGAAGAGCATGACTAGAACATAAGTGTAGCGCCCTACAGGTTTCTGAAGGGACGTTTTAAAGCCTGGCAAGGTCCCACCCTCCGAGGGCAAAGGGATGTGGCATTGGTGATTGTGTGATAGACTGAGACACCCGTCAATCAAGGTAATCACACCCAATCAAACCAGTCAATGCGAGATGGTCAATTCAGTACTTGAGTTTAGATTTAGGGTTTGGAGTTTCGTTATTCTGTATGATCTTCTAGATGGGATGGTGATTTTCAAATTCTCCACAGATTTGCAGAACAAGAAGGTAAATGATGAATGGTAAATGATTGAGGGCTGAACTTGTATAATTACTTTCTTGAATTTGTATTAGTATAGAGAAGTTGGGGGTTTCCCATTCACTTCAATCAGCATTTTCTTGGCGCGGCAACTATTGGATGTTAAAGGAACTGCAGCTGGACACGCTGTAGCTCGGTGGCCATAAAGGGTATTTTTTTCAAACATCCTCCAACTGCAGAGTCAACGTTGTTTGGAAAGTTGGGAATTTAGCAGCTGCCATGATCTGCTTTCAAAGGAATTCAATTTCCTGTTTTCAGTACCGCTGAGCTTTTACACAACCTTTTAAACACCTGCCCCCCTCTCACCAGATTGGTTGGTAGGTCCTTCCTGCCCACTGCTACCTGGTTTGGCGAGGACCCAGTGGTGAACTGAGGTGGTTTCCCTGGAGTGCGTCTGCCCTGAGGTAGGAATGTAGAGAAGAAGTTTCTGGAAGGAGTGGTGGTGGTGTTGGTGGTGGTGCTAACAGCGCGCTGGCTCGACACTAAGTCCCTAGGGACGGAGGGTGGATGGAGAGAGCAAATGGTGAGGAAGGTTAATAGCACTGGATAAGTATAGGATGAATCCAAGCTTTAATGAAGTCAACATTTAGAAGCATGCAGATACTGACTGGTAAGAGCAGAACAAAACCATGTCCCAGTTCTAGCCATTAATACGTCCTCTCATTGCGGTAAAATAAGTTATTCATGTTCCACAGGAAGCATCAGAAGGCAACAGCAGAACTTTAACGTCATGTAAAGTGATGAGGACTCTGTATCATATATCTTCCCATGCCACAGATTTTAGGCAAAACACAATCTGTTGCTGTCATTAGCCTGGTATCCACATGAGGTGCAGATTTTGTAAATGAATGTAAATGTAAAGTGCAGATTTTAACTGAATTCCTAGAAAATCTGCTAGTTTGTCCCTGTAGGGAAATCCATTCTCTGCATTGAAGCCACCCTAAGTGTTAGGAGCAGTGGGCAGGGGACCAGTCCACTTTTAAGCTAGTACCTTGGTTTAGGACATAGGCAGTGACAGGACATGCGTGTTTTTGATGGCGAGGGAAACCCACGCAAACACAGGAAGAACATACTCCACACAGACAGGCCCTACCCCAGTCGGGATTCAAACCTTGTGGCCACCACCAACCACTGAGCCACCTAAGAGTTGGGCGCATTGAGATAAACAGCTGGTGGTGTTAACTCATTCTCCTGTTGCCAAAAAAACAGACTATAGTTCCAAATCTTCATGTATACTGTGGATGTATAAGAATGACGACACCACCATTTTCCCCCCCATAATTTTTCCCCTCATGATATTGCAGCGAATAATTCCCCTGCCCTCCCAAAAAGCACTTCCCCCACAGGCGCCACTGTCAAAGAAACGTCTGTAAAACTGCTGACAGGACACCTCCAACCGCAAACAAGCTCCATTATGACTCTTTCTATTAGACATTTTTGATCCGTGGAGGTTTTACATTTGTAAAACGTTCCTCAAGCTGAGAAAAGCTATTTTAAAATCTGTGATGTTAGTGGGAACTCGCAAGCGGGGCCAGCAGAGGGAAACACTACTGCACATATTCAGTGAGCTGCATAACCCCGAAGTATGAGGATGTAGCTCTATTTTAATGCACAGAGGAATTAGCAGTTCCTGAAGCCGTTTACTATGGCCACAGAAAGCTGTGAAGCAGCAACAGCAAGAGTAACATTTGCACTGAGATTAGTGAGTTTGGTTGAGATTAGAGAGAAAAGATCTGCTCTATATGAAAAACCCTGAGATAACGGTTATAAAATGGAACCATATAAATAAAACTGAATTGAATAATGTCGCAGCTCTATAAGAAAGATGACGTATGGAACACGTGGAAGACAACAGCTAACACAACAGCAATGCAAGACAACAATGTGAAAGGCCAACAAAGAAAACAGTGCTGCTATTTTGTAATGTAAAAGACATCATTGACAAAGAAACTGAGAAAGTCAACAACAAAGATGAAGATAGTGACATTTGATGTCTGGTCACCAAAGCAGTTGAGATTTGACATCGGAGAGAAGACGCAGCAAGGCGACAATGACAAAGCAACAGTTGTTTTTAGCCATGCTAGGTGCGAGGCTCTGGGAATGACGATGTCAGTTGGCCCACCACTTTGATCCACACCGAAATATCTACTGGATAGGTTGCCATCACATTGTGGTTCCCAGAGAATGAAGCCCACTGACTTTGATCCTGTGACGTTTTATCTCGAGCCACCAGGAGGCCACCAGTGATTCAGAGTCGAACATCTCGACATGGATTAGCATGGAGTTCAGTGCAGACATTTGTGCTCTTTGTGAACTTTGTCCCCTGACTTTTCATCTAGTGCCAACATCAGGTCAAAGTTTCACGTTTATCTACCTGACAGTTTGGTTTTGAGCGCTACAGCCTGACAGAACTGCTAACACTGTCTCAACAGGGAACAACAACAGTACAGTAAGACGTCTTCAGCAGTGTGTAACCAGGGGAACCTCACGCTGTCAGGCAGTTTTGTTCAACAGAAGATGGTGACCAGTTTAATGTCACCAGCTCGTATGCCCCAAATACCATCCATCTGAACTAAGAGCTGCATGTTTTCTGGTTTGCATGGTAATCTGTGAGTTGCTTTTATGCATTTCTTTATTTGTTCATTATTTATATATGTTGTAAATGCAATGTTTTGTCTTTACATATTGATTATTATGTTTGCTGTGGTTGGATATTTGTTTGTGGTCATGCTGCAGAAGAGACATGTCCTCTGATATTTCTTTTGAGAAACATATCCGATCATGCCTTCTGAGGACACTTTGAAGGTTTCTTTAAAAAACTAAATGTCACCATTAGGGGTTATTATTATTTGTAAGCGTGAGAAGTGCCAAACTCTATATAGTTGTTGATCCTTATGATGCTTTTCTTTCTACGACATGAGGTAGACTCAAACACTGCAATGCAATACTCCAAGGTTTCCCAGAGTCTAGAGCAGAAACAGAAGGCTGCTGTTTCAGACCAAACTCATACGAGGGAATAGTCTGCGTCAGGCCGAATGCAGAATGAGACCAAGAAAACAAAGCTGTGGACTTCATTGGAATGTCCAAATCACTAAGTTCTTTTAAATTACTTCTTAAAATGTGTTTTTATCTACTGGCCTAACAATATTTTCATATGTCTCTGTGCTCGACATCTTATTATGCTGTACTGTATATGAAAGTGTCTTATTAGTAGCATTCATTCTAGAGTGTACTGTATTTGTCAGCATGTGAGAACCCTAAGTGAAAGTTTCAAAAATGCATCGTACCGACAAGAAACAACAATTCATCAGGTGAATTGTTTATTTAGCAACATCAACTGCATCACAGCACACAGTGGAAATACAGCATAAATACTGTAGCGTTAACAATAAGTTAGTTAAAATCTTTTTAAATATATATATATTTTATATGAATGAACACAAAATAACTCTTTAAAGCGCCTCAAACTTCTTCTAAAAGTGACTCTGGGGTGAACATATATGAGGTTTCCGAATGACAGCCTGCTACAGCTTCACTTGTCTAAAATAACAAAAGCGTCCTCACATTCATCCCTCCTCATCACGTTTTCTTCTCATAACACTGCTGTCTACGGAAGACAAATAACGCCAAAAACAAGGGAAATTACATTCATTTAACAATTCTGTGAATTAAGAGAGAATTCTTATTTTAGTCTCACATCCGACTTCACTGGCATTCCTCAGAATTCACAGATAAATCTCAAGACTCGGGTCATATTTTTTACTTTTCAGTAGCATTAGCAAAGAACTTCACCCTTCATTTAGCACTAGGATGGCCATGTTATGTTCTAAAATTCAGCAAAGGGTTGTATTCTATACAATCGACATATTAGACTTCATAATGAAACTTATAAAATAAAATTCAATCAAGAACCTGTTTCAACTGTTTATATCCACAGGGTCTAATACATCAGAAAAAGAATCCTTCCATTTCCCCTAAAGCACTGCAGACTCCTGAGTACACCAAAAGATACCAAACCCCTCAGGGTCAGTGGGATCAGCCATGTTAGAAAAGAATTGTCCAATAATGAACTCTGCTTAAAAGCATTATGTTGTCAACTGGTCTTTTCAATCAAGAGTCAACACAGTGAACATTTAAACACTGACAGAATGTAGTCAGTCATCAGTATAGACAGTGATGTTAGTGTCTCACAGCTCAGTGTCTCCAAGTCGGTCCATATTCTGGACGTACACCGGCAGCTTGTGGTGGACCATGTCGTCCCCATCTCTCTGGTCCCGACTCTCTGTCTGCAGGGCAAACAGCTGGACGAGATAAGACGAGACAGACGGGTCAGATACAATCACAAGATGTAACCGAACCTCAGCAAGGGCCTGTTGAGACCAACTGATCCAAACCATATCACCTTCAGATCAAACATTGAGACATTTGAAAACTTTCCTGCTTAAATGTCATAATGGGCCGTTTTAAATGAAAGCTGAGGCTGAATCTCATGATACACATCACAAACTTTTAAAAGATAATGATTTTAAACAAATGATTAGAGCTTTTAAAGTAGGTGATGAGACTGTGGCATGTTTATAACCAAATAATGGGACTTTTTAACTAAATAATGAAACATTTTAAAACCTGATGACCTTTTTGATTACCCTACTTCATGTTACCCTAAATATTTGAAAGCTAATCTTGGGAATATTTTAGCGTAATGACAATATGCAATTTTAATACCAAATAATAGCACCATTTAATCTTACTGGAACTTGTTAAACCATTCAAAGGAATAGCTTAAACCACATGAGACTGAAGATTTGCATGAATCTTTTTAACTTGCATGATAAAACCTTGTAAAAAATCTTCTTCTCACCAGCTGCCGCAGCTGTTCGTTCTCTTCTGTCAGGCTGGTTGTCTTCTGGACTTCAGCATCAAAACTCAGCAGGACTGGCTGGGGTGGAAACCAGTTATGGACTAGAAACCAGCAGAGTTTAAATGACACCGTGCGGCAGCCTCTAAAGTTTCAGACATGCATTACAACGTCGTCACTATTAGATCTAATCCACCAACTGGACCTTAAACTGTAAGCCTGTAAAGGATATGCATACACTGGAAGAGGACAGACAGGAAGTTGTGCAGTGAAACCAGGAAAGTGTCGGCCCACTGTCGGGAGAAGTACGGAGAGAAGGCGGGATTCTGCTCGGGGGCGGGGACAAACGGTAGGATGAACCAGTCACGCCACTCGGCCTGACCCTGCAGCTCCAACGCATGCTTCTGGAAGAACTCCTGAGTCTTCTCCAGGTTTCCTTTCTAGAAGGACGAAAGGAGGCATTTGAACTGTTGCTGAGCTTCAGAGACGTACAATCTGGTGTGTTGGCGCTCTCTACGGGACGTTACCTGGATGGTGTTGATGACGTAGTATCTGTACAGGCTGGTTCTCAATTTGTTAACGGTGGATCTGTACACATCCTCCAGCCTGCTGAACAGACGTCTGTCCAGGTAAACCCAGTACTCCTTCAGACCAAACAGATCGAAGCTCTGGCTAAACTGCTGCAGCTGGTCGATGATCTTATCCACCTGCACAAGAAGACATTTTAGACTGACAACAAACCCAACCCCCCCCCTCAGAAAGAATCAGTCCTACCCTGAAGCCTTTCTCCTTGTCAGCTTTGATCTCACTGTCCAGGTGTTTCAGGGTGCTGGTGAAGCCGCGGAAGACCAGATACTCTCTCACGTGTTCATCTGTCCTCTCCACCGCCGAGCCCATGGTGACCTACAATAAAATGTGTAATAGTTCATTTAAAACCAATCAGAACAAGATACATTTCAGAGAAATCTGACTAAAAAGTCCAAACTGGTCTCCTCTCATGTCTCAGGAAACGGGAGGAAATGTGGTTGGATTTCTTGTGTTTAGTTATCACACCTCACATGAACAGCAACATAACAGCAGAATTAAACATGTCCCACATATCATCTCTTTCTCCAAGTTATAATGATAATAGATATCCCCAATTCAACTTGTTCTTCCCCAGTACTAATTCAGATACACCAGCTGATTACACATCTGATAACAATGCTCTTTCCCAACATTTCTGTAGACCTCACTGCGTGGATGATATTAAGGGTTGGCAACAGGAGGCCACTACGAATGTGTCCAGTTGATCGGTCACATCGTAAGACAACGACTAAAAACTGGAATAAAACCGAACCTCCCAGACATAAACAGTGGATGGACATAGAGAGGAAAATGATGACTTGCCCCCTGAGGACTGGGGCAGAGAAATGGATCTGGTTGCTGTTTCTTTCGTAAAATATCTTTAAATTGTTCGAGATAACAAATGGGGGGGGAGTCTAAAAGCATCACCACTATCGCCATTAATATGCAGCCCATTAAGCCGCATGTAGACTAACCACTTCATCTACAGAGGTAACCGATTGACAACATACTTCTAAAATGCTGACGTTTGGGGGTTAAGTTTGGTGATTTCCTCCCAGTTAAATATCTCAACACACTTAAAGTAACGTTACAACGTCTTAGGCTAACCTAAAGTCCCCCACAGCAGTATATGTTCAATTTTACTTGTGTATGAACCTGCTTCAACTTTGTTAACAGCGTAAAGCATCAAATGAAATGTTGCCTCTCTGAATCGAACGGTTTTTGTAGTGTTTTGATTGCTTCTGCTCTCAGGTGCTAAAAACTCCTCGAGTCATACAAACACTGGTCAATTCCACATATGCGTGTCCGACGTGAAGAAGCTACCGCTCCTTGTTAGTTGTGTGCCACCATAACGAGCGACGTGGTCATGTTTTTTGTATTCCGACGGATTTTCCGAACACTTGGAGAGTTTTATATATGCCGAGTTAACAAGCGAACCGCGTTTCTATAAGATACATCTCCAGTCACGGCCTAATATTTACGTACCTCTGTTGAAAAACAAGATTATTTTCAATTGAGTGATTTTTTTTGTGGAATTTGGCGTCTTCGTGCCAGACGACAGCACGTACCGCCGCGAAACAAAACTTTCCACTGCGGACAACTGAATCAACGTCATTTAGATGCAAGTGACAGCTGGCGCACAGAGCTGCTCCTCCGACTTATTCTGAATGCTATAAAAAAAAGAAATACTTACAACAACGAAGAGGAAACTCTCTTCCTGTTGTGTTGCCCGACAGTCACGTGACGGGATCATGTGACGTAGCCAGCTAGTGGGAGACTCGGAGCGCGGCCTCTGGCGGCCAGCATGATCTACTACCCTATTTTATATTTTTATTAGTGGTGTCAATTGATTAAAAACGTTATTTTTACTTTATTATAACATCTCAGCTTAGTTCTGATGATTTCTGAATTAGAATCTCTTAATTTGCAGAGTAAAGTCTCTGGAGTGCTTGGTCCCATAATGAATGCAGACTTAATTAGCAGACAACGACATAAAGAACAGTTACAAAGTAACGTCTGCTACAAAGAGAACGTAAACAGCTTGCCAGTGAATTGTTTGCAAAGTAGCATCTCACCCAAATGAATGAGTTAGTTGTTGTCTTTGTTCACAGACTTGCCCTGGCTGCACTCGACACTTGACACGGCTCGGTCCTGTCTCAGTGTAGCATCTTTGCTAACATCGGCAAAGATGTGCTTTGCCCATAGATGGTACTTCAGACTTGTTGTGCTTCGGTGGAAAGACAGTTCATCGCTGCAATATGTGCACACAACTTTGGTTTTA
>JAVQJD010037399.1:0-31212 GCA_036023655.1 Nannoperca australis | reverse complement strand
TATTTTGTTGTTGATGTGACCCTAATATGATCTTTAAAGTGATAGTAATTTCTGATCGTATGACTGTATGACTTCAGTGAAGTAGTCCAGTAACAAGACAGGGGTCAATTCAGATTGAGGTCTTTTAATACATGATCAATCATTATATTAAATAAAGCCTATAAAAGAACAATTAAATCACTAATTATAGCTCATTCATGAATATCAGTTATTTTTCTTTTTGTTGGTTAACGTCTTGTGCCAAAATTTTTACTATCTTTTCTTGAACTTGAGAGTTGAGAAGAATCCACTTCCTGTTTTTAAGGAGTTAAAAAACAGTGAATTGAACCGTGTCCTGTTACATCTTTTCCTCTAAGGAGAGGTGGCTTGGCGTCTACAGGTGGCAGTGCTGTTGTTAAAGCGCTGGATTAGATTTTTGGCACAGGAAATAGTACAGGAACCAACCAAGGAAACTAAACACACAAAACCACAAGATAACAACTTCTATACTATAAAACAAGATCTGGTTAAAATGTTAATTCTCACTGAAGTACAATATTTACATTCTCAGCAATTCGAGAGTATAAACTGCGATGATTTAGATGTACAAGAATTATAGTCATATATAATTAATGTGTCAGAATATAATTAAATGGGGAATGTCTGGTGTTGCTTTGTTTAGTATATATACAGTGCATTTTCATTTGCATGGGGCACAAATATATAAAGGTAAAAATTCAACACCAGAAAGTGTAGGGAAAAAGGTGGTAGTGTACCTACAAAAATGTTGTGCACAGAAGATTTGTTTACAATATGTAAAGTGCACTTAGATTGTGTTGGCAGCTTTTTTAATGTATTTTCCTCCTGTTGTTTTACAGTTAATGTCCAACTTTCTTATACTTCTGTGAGTAAATGCTTAACCTAAATTATTACATAGTCTATTATATCTTATGCATAAACAAATATGAGGTCTTCAGTATTTGTCAAGGTTATGCATTTAACATCAGGCCATCAAAAATGAAGAAAAGATCCACTCTGGGGTGAATAATTTGCAGTGCATGGTCTGCTGCTATTCTTATGCAATGGAAAACAGCAAGTGGAATGTGTGAGAGCAAGAAAATGAGGCAGAGGAATGCTGAAATCCCCTGCAGTTTATAGAAATGATCCTAGCATTGCTGTGGCAGCCACCTGAACCCTGCTAACAGAACCTCAAAGTTGGGTTAAGCTTCCTCGAATGTAAAAAAATAAAAAATCAACAAATTTTTCAATGAAATCAGTTGCTGCTTTTATGCCGAATTTGAGCCACATAAGTAAAAGCAGGAGTGAAATGGAGTAAAATGAATATCAGAATTACAGGTCAAGGGTCAGTCATGTCCAGGAAGTCTTTCTCAGGTGGGGGTCCACCCCGATACCAGCTACAGGTTGTGTCAGAGCGGCGGATACATGCGTACTGCCGAGCCTGCTCCCCATTTAGGCTGTTATCCAGCAGCCAGTCAGTCCACAAGCACTCGTTTTCTCCTGTTGACGCACACGGCACTGTGTAACAGGTGTTGATCTGAGGAGAGAAGAGTTTTTGATTTATCTGTTTACTTGCTGCCTCGTGTCATTATAAGTTAAGTCTTAAGTTGGCCTCTCTTGTGTTATGAATTTGTTTTTTTGGAGTGAGAGATCGAAGAAAACTGGGGAGTCTCTATAGACTCGTAAAGCAATGAAGTGCTGATTGGAAAAATAGATAACACTCTGCAACACACTTCAATATAAATCGTTTGTGCTTTTTAGTTCAAGGTAGAATGAGAGATGAAAGGAGCAACTGTTTTGCAATATCAGCATAGTTTTTTGAGACATTTCTAAGACAGAAGATGAGTGGGACAAAGATAAATATGTATGAATAGAGAATGAACAGTCCTTACTCACTCTGCATTCACAGCCCATCTGGTATCTGTAGTTGAGATTCTTCTTTTGTGACAGTGATAAATTATCCCAGGACTCTACCAGGTCACATTGGCCAATAGAAATTCTCCCATCACTCCACATACTTCCTGCTTAGGAAGTACACACAACACGTTCGGTGAATATGGTATCTTTCATTCAACAAATGAAGTTATGTTTATTCATTTATTTGTCAGCCTTAACTATTATAATGAATACAGTGTTTAATAATGTTATAAAAAATTGATAAAAGCTTTAATGGCAGAGAGTTCACAGCTAACAATATTCAGGGTGAGAAATATATGACTTCTATGAATATGGTCAATAGTCTACAATGTTTACAACACATCTGTTTGTTAAAAGAAATTGTTTGACAGTTTCAGAAATACACATATGTGCTTTCTTGCCAAGAGTTACACGAAAAGACCGATACCACTCTCATGTCTATACAGTTAGCTTAGCTTAGGTTAGTACAAAAACGTGAAAGTGGAGGAAACAGCAAGCATGGTTCTTGGTTTTTGTATGTGATTAAAAAAAACGAGATATATGGTGTTCATTGGTGAGCGTCAGAAATACTGTTATGTGAATTTTGTTCCCTTTAACAAAATGTAGTTAACAAGCTTTTGGCTGTAGCTTCATATTTACCACATAGTCATGAGAAGGTATTGATCTTCTCATCCAGCTCTTAGCAAAAAAAAGCAAATAGGCCTGCCGAACTATTCCTTTAAAGGAAAACAAATCCTGCCAGTATCACTCTACCGTATATTCACACCAGTTTGATATAACTTTAAATATCCCTTTTGTTGGGCTTTGTGCTGCTTGTTTCACTGAAAGTGCAATATGAAAACTGACCATCGCATACTATACCTGAGAGCAGATACCCTGCCTTATTGTTGGAGTCCAGTTTGACTCCACACAGTGAGGAGAAGACTGGAGTGTACACATACTGGATGTCCTTGGCCTTGTCAAAACCTTTGAACATCTGGACACAGAGACATACAAGGAGAGGAGAGTATATATGGCAACAATGTAAGTAGAAATAATAATAAGACAAGAACAACTTTAATATGTCCCTAAAATATAGCATATTGTGTCTTAGTGCCTCAGTCATCAAACAGGTGTGAAGTCAACTCCAAAATATAGAAATAAAACTGACTGTAAGTTAAAAAATATACATTTAGGATATTTAGCAGACACTCTTATGCAGAGCAAGTAATTGTCCAGCTCAGGATTTATTTTTAACACCGTAAGTCCAAGTGGAGATGGACATTTTCACACATTTGGACCATTTGAACTAGACTTGTTCTTGTTTTTGACTGTTGTCAACCATAGACACAAATCAGACATTTACATTTACTAAACTGATTGAGAGTGTAGCCAATCAGAAGTTGTTTACTTTTCCTGATTATATGGAGCCAATACCCACATACACCACAGAGCTATACAGCTATACACAGATTTTATATGTTTGCACCAGCAGCAGCGTTTGCTGCTGTTCAGAGATCTCACCTTGATCATTTTGATTTCATATTGGATCATCTTCATGTATGGTGAAGAGCTGTTGCTAGGCGACACAATCTTCTCTCCAGAGATCTTTGCCCTTATCACTGTCAGAAAATAAGGGGGAAAAAACAGAAAGAAATGAGGATTAAGATCAATTGACATGTCAAATAAATGAGAGGCAAGATAAATATGTGATTTACATGCCAGAGACAATAGAAACATTTTGAATTATGTATGTGTATGATCAATAAATCAGAAGCTTTGCCCCTCTCTCTAGATAGATAGATAGATAGATAGATAGATAGATAGATGTTTTCTTCCTCCCTCCTTTTCTATCCTTTTGGTTGTGACTCGTGTTTC
Source organism: Nannoperca australis (assembly GCA_036023655.1). Taxonomy (NCBI): domain Eukaryota; kingdom Metazoa; phylum Chordata; class Actinopteri; order Centrarchiformes; family Percichthyidae; genus Nannoperca; species Nannoperca australis. The sequence continues at coordinate 27,441 of JAVQJD010037399.1, read as the reverse complement.
TCCGCTCACAGACAGTGTAGCAGTCCCTCTCAGTAGTGATACCGGATGTGTCCCTCCTCTCCTCTGGGAGGGAAATCAAAACTCACATGGAATAACAAGTAGCTCTCTGCTTGCACACACACATTTATGTATACAGTACCACACCACATGCACACTTACTCAAATCCAAACCATGTCTGGCACAGCAGTGATATCCCATTATCCTATCCCATACTCTTAATCAAGAAGAAGGGTAAAGTAGCAGGATAATTGGTCTGTGGTTCTCAACAGGAAGGTAACAGCAAAGTCGTATAATCATTTAGAGACAAATATGCATTATACTTAAATTATTATTAATGTTGAATGTTCACACAGACCACAACATGCAGTCTGCACTGTGCCAAATCAAACCGTGTTATTACAGACTCATTGCTACAGAACTAGCTACTTTTTTCTATCCATCAAACCAATGAAATCTACACTTTTAGACATCTGCATTACTCATTATGTTAACTGACAAATGAATTTCCCTGTCAAACCTTTCCTTTCAAATAATAACACTGCTGTAGCTCAATCAATCAAACATAATTAAGTTTATTATTATATGACTTCGAACATGGCAGACAGCTGCATTAACTATGCAGCCAACAGAAAAGCAGCACCACCACAATAGAAAAATGTATAGGGTGCTGCAGAAATATACTTTAAATAGTAGTAAGGCTGAAATAAGAGGGATACGCCTTATATAAAGTTACAGTAATGGATTAAACCTTTGTCTGCTCTAACATAAGTTGCAAATGTTAGCATATCCAGCTAACTATAGCTTACTGCGTACAGTAGTAATAGCAGTAGGCTATGTTCAAGGCCAGGAGCATTTCATAGACTAGTACATTATTTTGTTGGCTTACAAGTAATGTTATATTAAAAAAAGCCCCATTCACAACTAGCAAATCTAAAATGTAGCTGGTTTTCCAAGCTACTACAGAGTTTAGAATAATTTTAGCATCTCTCGTGTGCTTATTGGATTTGGGGATAGTTACACTCTAGTAACTCCAGGCTAACTTATTATCCAAGATAGTGTTATGTTCGCCAAACACAGTGGTTAGTTCTCAAACTAAAAACCTTTTCTCTTATAACATTAAAATTGAATACGACCAATAAAGCATACATTTGATCTCTGTCTTGCTTGTCCAAGTATGTAAGCTAAATAGCTAAACAGTGTTAGAATTATACGGCTTAGCTTACATTCTTTTAACCATACTTGTAACACTAGGTCTGACTAGTTTTACACTGAAACACAAGAACAACAACATGTCTTCTACATGTATTATAACTGGTGAGGATCCTTACATTTTTCCTGAAATATGTAGCTTTAGCCTCAGTCTTTTAGCACAATGTCATGTATGTTGCCTTCGAATAAGACACCTGTACAGGCTTCTCATTTTAAAAGAAGCCAGTTGGAAACATTAAAAAGTTATCCAGAGACTGCGTTTTCAACCAACTCATGAGCCTAACGTTTGCTTGATTAGCTAGCTTACTAGAGCTAATAAAATCTGCTAGCAACAATTGTCATTTAAGCCATCAAAATATAATGCTGCTGGCTATAAATGATAAGCCTTCTTTTGTCTACTACTGTGTAAAATCAAGGGCCCATAGGTTCAATAATACAATTTTGAGTTAGCACATTTTTATATTTATTTATTTTATTTATATGATGATGTATAATCAACAACATAAATGCAATATACTATACTACTAATATATATATATAATGACATTTTGTGAACACTGACAATTGTGCAATAAGCTGCCTGTAATTCACATTAACACTGCTACATAACTCAAGCACTGTAACCCCTGTAGAATAGATGCACCAAAGTGAAACGGGAAAAAAGAAGGGAAGAAACAGAGATGCAGAAGTGGAGCAAGTGACCTTGATAAAGCCATGGAAGACAGAGAAAAGCTACAGTTGAAGAGAGGGAGAGTAAACAGTGACCTAGCACCCCTCCTAGTCCTCACCCTCTCACACAGCTACGCAATCCACCCCCTTGTTTTTGCTTTTCGCTCTTCACATAACTACACCACGGGTTAGTGTGCTGGTGAGAAGAGGAGAAGCTCAGTGTGTTCTGGGAAATTGGTTCAACTGAAAATATTACTTTTTTGTTAGTCAAACATGCAAGAAGATAGAAAGGCAGGCAGACAAACAAATACAGACAGGAAGTTAATTGAAAATTATCTGAAGTGTTACAGTTTCGTCAGAGTGCACTGCATCGCCCACAGCGAGACAGCTGGTCCAGGGACGTTCACTTTATAGAAAATGTCAGAGAGCACAATATGCTTGCTCGGTATAGCTTTGATATACTTCATTCTTATATTGTATAATGCATAGCCTGAGGCTCAAACATAATATGGCAATACATCTGAAAACATTAGACCTGCATCTGTTAGTAGATTAATTCTGCTTGGGTTGATAAGGTGACCCAAGTAAAGTGAGGTTATTCAAAAATCAAGTGGTTTGGGGGACAAAAAGAACAGGATAGACTAAAGAGAAACGTTTCTCCTGACTTATGTTATAATACAAACAAGTACACTACACTACAAACAAGGACACTTATGACAACTATGCAGGGTACCGGTGCTTGGAATGGCCAAAAAGGACAAAACCTCATATTTCAGCAATCATTTTTCACATTTCATACCATATTTTCTAAATAAGTAGTGATGGCATGAACAAATTAAGGCCAGGGGGGTAAACATTTAGGGGCTTTCATGAGTTCACCTGGAACTCCCAAACCACAGCTAAGTTTGTTTGTCTCTACCACTTTGCTCACGTACAACTTTAAATGTAACATAACATAAGCTAGCTGTCATGTATTATCAAAGGTTAGCACTCGTTCCAGCGGACCTCTGCCAGACTAGCATAATGTCAGTTAAAAGTTAACTTTAACCCAGCCCAGTTGTATGTCAGCATACAATAGCAGAAAGGCAGACTCGCTGTTTAAGAGTTCCAGGTGAACTCATGGAGGCCATCACTGTAGGTTTGCGGCGATGCCAGAGGCTTCAGGGCAGACGAGAGGACGGCTGGTTCAGGAACCGTGAAGAGTGACGTTCTCTCCTTAGTATGCATATTATACGTCAATCACGCTCTCCTTGCCCCTGCCGTCAAACCCAGTGACAGGGTTGAAACCGAAAATCTGACATTGTAAAAAATAAAAATAAACTGACATCGTGAAAAAAGAGTGACATAAAGAAAAAATCTGAACATTGTCACTGGAAAACACTTCAGAATGCAAAAAATATCATGTTCACATTTTGTTTTCAAAGACAAATTTTTGTCACTGTTCTGGCTCCATACAAACCACCCTACCCCCAACTGTAATCATCAGAAACCTTCAATCCATGATTGGCCAGCTGTGAATGGGACGATTTATGAATCTAGATCTACTTGTATTTTTACATTGTGGTATTTTTACTTTTACATAAGTCAAACAGGTCTGTGAATACTTCTTCCACTGCTGGTTAATGTTATTAACAGTATTAATTGGTTAAGTATTGTTTTTATAGGCCAATGTTACATCTGCTATTGAATATTGAAACATCAGTACTCCCACCTTCTCAACTATGATTACACCACTGAATAAGGCTGTCATGCTCACTACACAGAAATGATGTAAAGTGTACCAATGATGACTATTATATTCAGTTCAGCTTTTTGATCTGTACTTCCTTTGGCAAGAAGAAACATATCTGAAAGTAGATTAGATCATTTGGCAACTTAGTCACCCATTTAAATCATGACATATTATGTGGCATTATAGGTGCATAACTGTGCATTGTGTAAGGATTAAATAGCTGTGCAACATGGGAGAGGACAAAAGTTGCTATAGCCAATAAACCATAATAGTACAGTAATGTTTCATCACAACAGATCAGCGGTTTTAATCATTTATTGAGAAACTGTCCCAGATAAGACGACAATGTTTTATCACCTTCCAGACATAATAGTGTTTAAGCAGTGAATGTAAGATTTACTCTCTGAAATGTAATTTCTACAAAACTCATTTCATTCAATGTTTGTTGTCTCTTCCTAAAATTATTCTCTTGGCCCAGATTCTCTGAAATGTTTACCCCCTACCTAGACATCTTTGAGCTGCGCAGGCGAGGTTACCCAATCAATTCAGTTGCTGCAGCTGTGTTATGAACAGGAATAAGGACAGGCACGCCTGCAGAGTGAAAGTGGCTGTGCATCTGCCTCGCAGCTACATAACCAAAAAGAAATATTGCAAACTTGTACCATGAGAACTGATGTAGTAAGTAACTTCCCCCCTCCCTGATGAATCGGCACCCTTGTCATGCTCACAAAGCTGGGCTGTCAGCGGGCTTTCACACTGATATTGTTAGTATGCAGACCATTAGACCAAGCCTATAGACATGGAAATGAAGTGGGGAGAGAGAGGGAAAGAAAGAGAGAGAGATGGAGTAGGCTGTGTTGGCATGGCTTGGCCTCCTTCCAACACACACACACACACTCACACTTATACACACAATCTCAAATACACAAGCATGGCTAGGGAATCGTCCAAGGTTTGTCCAGATGGGATATTACTCAGATGTACAGCTTTATTCAAGGGGTTCATGGACTCTGAAAACACTGTCAGGTCAACTAAAGGCCACCAGCCTATGCTTAGAAAACAACCGAGACAGTATAATCACAGATGCCAAATGAAAAGTTTTCTTAGATGCACTCAGTGAAAGTGAGGGATTTTGCTTATTTGTTATTCATGGGTCCAAAAAGTTGCATCCTACCTGAAAGGGACCACTGCCTCTTGTACTCATACATTTAAAACGAAACACAGACCCGAGCCCCAAGCACACCCTGAGGAAATGGGATCCAATTACAAAGGAACCTGTGGTTAATTGACCATTTGTGAAGTCCCGCCCCCCATTAATTACTGTTGCTATATCTGTCAAGCTCTCTGTTCTTGCACAGCACATATGCAGATTGCAATGATAATGGTGGTAGATTCACCACTAGAAAATCTTAGTCATTTTTGAAACAGTAGAAACAATGGGTCCTTGATTTCACACAGAGGTAGACAAAAACTGTTTCTCAATCGTTGATTTCCCAGCTGAACTGACAACTGGCGCAAGCATATTTTATTGTTGCTGGCTAGCTAACTAATTATCATTAGCTACATGAGTTGGTTGAAAACTCCTTGACAAACAAGAACTCTGTAAACGGGTCTTAAATATGCACTTTGATAAGGGGAAATTTAACATCAAACTTATTTCATTCTGAGAAAAGGCTTTGAGGATGAGGACTATAATGTAATGCTATCTCAGGTGATGACTGTGCTGGGATTGCTTGAGTGTTTACTTCCCCACATCAGGACAGGGCCATTAACATTACACTAAACTCTGTTAATAGCCTCCATATATTGACTGCAACACAAGGGGAAAATACTAGACAGTGGATGTCCCAGTCCTAAGGGGGGCTTTTGCTAACGTTTCCTTTAATCCCACAAAATGATATAGTTAATGATATGCTGCTATGGAAGTAATGCTACATTAGTGTTACTCTACTGTTATTGTAGGTAGTAAGTTATTTTGTTAGCCAAACATGCTAATGTTTGCAGCTCGCTTTAGAACAGAAACACACAGTTTAGTCCATGCTTTACAGGTGCTTATGTTTTCGGTTTTGGAAAGGACAAAATCAAAAGAATCAACACTTCAAACTCTTACAATATCAAGTATCGCCACATCGTCATATCTCCATTTACAACTTGTGGAAAAGTCCAAATTGCTGATTGGGGGAGGGGTTTAGGGAATGGTCAATTGGAATCCATTTTGTTTGGTCCAGTGGTTCAAATGGACGCAAAATGAGAAAATGTGGTTCGATATGTAACATTTGCTAATGCGCTGAATTACTTTGTGATATCCTTGTTTCAAATACACTTAGTTTCAGTTTTTGAATGTTGGCTACATGATTAACATAAGAATGGCATGCAGCATACATTTCTTTTGTGTCTTAGGTGACCAATTACAACAACAGAACAAAGAAACCAGTGCTACACCAGCATAGACCATAAAGTCTGGTCTGACACCTGGTTCAGGTCCATTCAACTCTAAATCATCATGACTTTGCAATATTAGGCCTATATAAAAGTTAAGAATCTTTTCAGTTGGAGAAAACTAGAGAAAATAATCAGTGGACCTGCAAGACCTCCATCTCACACTTTATGACACAGTTTCTATGTAAAACTCTGTCCTAAAAACGTTGCCCCAAATACTCTCAATGTGTTCTCATAACCCAGATCTAATTTGGCGTTATGGTGGTTTCAAAAAAGGTCTCAGGCTCCATTTCATACTGACTATTTCTTGAGACATTTTCAGAGCACTTTGAAGGAGCTGACACTCTCTAAGCCGATGGGAGATACAGACCAATTAGAAAACAACACTGAAATACAGAAAAAGCAATTTCTTCATCTACTATATTGTTCTGCTTTCTTTCGCCTCTGCTGGAGTGTAACCTTTGACAGAAGCACATACTCCAGCTTTCCATAGTCTGGAGCCAAGTGTTCAAAGTCAGAGAAGAGTGTTGGTTTTGGCCTGTGCTTAGACAAGAACGAACTGGATGATGACGGGCGTCAGACAGAGAGACAGGCAGACAGCCCGACAGACAGACAGACAGACAGACAGACAGACAGACAGACAGACAGACAGACAGATAGAGAAAAAGTAGGCTGGGGCCACTCGGCGCTGACTGTTTTTTTAGGGTTTGTTTTTCTGTGATTGAGAGCCCAGATCTGTAACTTCAAAAAACAGATAGCAGGCTGCTGTTTTCAAATAAGTAAAAGGCTTGTAGTGTATTAATCTTGGTATATAAGAAAAGCAAAAGGCCAGTCAGAAATTGAAATGTTTTCCCTCTCAGAAAATCTAATTAAGTTGATCAATAAGCCAACTCATCAATCAGTTAGTTAAGAAGGAAAGCCAAGCCTCTCATTTTAAAATCACACACCCCTTTTGGATTATTGCATTCACAGTCTCACAAACTTAAAATCATTTCCCCACCATTATTAAATGCAATAGCTGATATAATATTTTCTTTTATCTGAGTGAACAGAAACTAAACTGGTCTCCAGTTATTAACTTACCGATCTCCGCGCTGCAGAATAGCTGCTGTGGGTGTGCTGGGTGGCAGCTACATCCCTCCACAACTTCCTCCATGCCTGCACCAAGCAAAAGGAGCACCCAGAGCCCCAGACACGCACTCCGCTGCTGGGACAAGGCCATGATGACTCTTGCTGCCTGTGACCGCTCCACCACTCGATAAACACTCAGCAACCTCTTCTGATCCTGTTAAGTTCCGTGGGAAAGCAAATCAGGCCGGCAGTCAGCAACGGGGGGATAGATAATACAGCAGAGTTGAAGTAGTAAGATGAGCTCTGCTGAGCTGGAGAGCAGCTGTGGATAGAAATGTTTTCACAAATTTAGAATTACACTTCCAAATTTAAGCTAGAGCAAATAACTTGAGTTGAAGAGAAGGCTGCTGCTGCTGCTGCTGCTGCTCTCTCTCTCTCTCTCTCTCTCTCTCTCTCTCTCTCTCTCTCTCTCTCTCTCTCTCTCTGTAGACAACACACAGAACTTACAATAGTTGGATCCCTCACACTCTGGTCTTGAATGCTGAGAGGGTCGCACACAGGGAGCCTCTTATGTACTCAACAATTTAGGGACAGCCTCCTCAAATGCAGAAAAAAACTACCATCCTTTGCCTCTTCTTGTACCCTCTTTTGATGTCCTCCCTCTTCTCCCATTGGCTGCCATAAGTGTATTCATGCAGTTAATCATGAAAATGATGATAGTTTGTGATTAGAAATTACCTCTAGCCACCCCAACAATGGTTTTAAATCATTTGTGCCAATTGTTTTGTAAAAGTCAAGATTAGTGTTGTGCTTTTCATCCCTGCAATATCTGAGTCATAAATGCAAATGATGATCATAAAAAAATACTTTTGATTAGTGAGCAGTTCCATGTCCAGACAGCACTTCATGACTAATTCTGAATAAAAAGACATCTGAGCGCTTGTCAGTATATCTGAAAAGAATCAAAAGTAAAGACTGAAAGAAAATTTGAGAATAACAAACAAAAAGAGATTTAAATGACAGAAGGCAGCTCTAACATTGGAAAATGTGAAGAATTGTCACTAGATTATGTAGTTCCCTTCAGCTCTACAGAACTTTCAGCTCATTATTTTGGTTTTATGACCCTCAGCTCTACTGTTTGGGTTAACTCTCACTGTTATAGCGAGCAGGCAGCTGCTGTGCAGGTAGCAGGTAGTGTAGCTACCTGCACAGCAGCTCCCCAGCTACACCCAGCTAGGCAACCATTTGCACGTTTGTCATATCAACTTCCTAAGGTGGTAATAATGTGATAATATGTATCTGATGATATATGTACATGGTGTGATAATATGTATGTTGTATTATTAAGTTGTGCTGCCCCCAAGTGGATGTAAATTAATTAATGCAGATTTGAATCTTATTTTCAATTAAACAAGTAAAAATGTTCATAATCAGGTATACAAATTCCATCTTCTTTCCATTCTGTTTTTGTTTTCTAGAAATAAGTATTAGTTTAGTGAAACATTGCTAAAATTGGCAGATACAGTAACTTCAGTGGCAACACTCGTGTAAAGGAGATTCTTAATCTCAATGAGGTTTTCCTGGTTGAATAAATATAATAATAAAATCACCTCCTGACAGATCTATACCATTTGTTTTACTGTAAAATGTAACTTAAAGAGTGAAAATGTGTGTAAATGATTTGTTGAGATTGTCATTTTGTGCAGTACTACTATACTACACCACAAAGGCCCACTTCCTCTCATAGATTGGTGAATGGTGACAGTTGCTCTTAACATCCACTCATTTTTCACCGCAGGGTCTTTCCAGTGTGTTGATATGTTGGTATAACAGCTGTATTCATTCTGTATTCTGCAAGATTTTTCACACTTTAATGTTTCTATTACTTTTCAGATTACATCACCAAGTTTCCCAGTAGTGGTGAAGATCGGACACGCCCACTCTGGAATGGGAAAGGTAACATTACTAAATAAAAAATGCAAAATTAAGTGATCATCTAAGTACATGAAAAATTTGACCTCCTGAAATTAGCTACTTGGTTGATGCTGGTGATCAAATGATACGGTTTTGAAGACACGTTCACATATTAGATAGCTGCATGTTGGACTGAAGCCCACCCATTAGACTTTCATCATTTCACAAATTGCCATTGGAAAGTGCTTTAAAATCCCTCTGTGCCCAAGGATAGTTGAATGGTTTATACCAAGCACCATCACATCTGGACCCACATGATTTGTACTGTGTAATGCTTTCCCTGACATACACTACCGCTTAATAGCCACTCTCCATCCTCTGTTTTCTTCTTATCTGTCTTTTCTTATCCTTTTCTTCCTTCACAACTGCAGCACATCTTTTTATAGTCTCCCTCAGTCCTCCTCCTCTTCTCTCATTGACTGACCACTGTGGTCCTATTTTCTGGGTGAAATCTGATTGAAGTGTTTATCCTCATTCTACCACTCCACATTGATCCACCACACATCATTTGACTAAACTGCTCAATCTTACATTGTGTTATTGTCCTCTCTCTCTCTCTCTCGCTCACTTGCTCCCCGCTCTCTCTCTCACTCTCTCTTTCTCTCTGTCTAAATGGGCCTTTCATCAGCCTGTACCTTTCTGCCCTCCTTTATCCTAACATCTCATCTCGTATTTCAATAGTTTATGAAAGACAAAGTAATTTATGATAAATACCATACTGAGGGAGAGCACTAGCTTTTAAATTAAAGTGGACCACTTCTGGTACATTGACAGTGGCTACTGAAGAGACCATCAAGACATAATTTTGTCTCCATACTCTATGTTGACCCAGTTCATTTGAGTTAGATGAGAAGATTGACACCGGTCTCAGATAAAAGTTGTGTCAATCTTCTCTGTCTCATCTAACTAAGAAAGCCAACACTGATCCACCATCCAAAAATAGTGCAACCTGCAAATCTTTTAAGAAAACTATTCACGAAAATGTAGTCTTATTATGCTTAAACCTATATGACTTCTTAATTCTTACTTGACAGTTATTATGCAACAATAACGTAGATGACCATATTGCAAAAATAATATTTAAATAAAAAAATGTTATACTGGAACATAAGGTATAGCAAGCCTTACTTTAAATAAATGGTGTTTCTTTCTTTGTGTTATTCCTCTGTAGGTCAAAGTGGACAACGTGAGCGACTTCCAGGACATTGCAAGTGTGGTGGCCATCACTCAGACCTACTGCACTACAGAGCCATTTGTAGACGCCAAGTACGACATCAGGGTCCAGAAAATCGGTGCTGACTACAAAGCATACATGTGGGTGTTGTTCTTTTTTATTAGCTGGGCTGCCATATATTTCATGTGTTCATGTGTATAATGTACAATATGCACATTTTGTGTGCGTTACACATTGTATTCAGGTGCATCAGTAGGCAGAGACAGTGACATACATACATTTGCTTTAATAGAACATAAACATAGCAATGTGAAATGTAAAGTCCTCATTTAATCCTTAAATGCAACACTGTTTTTTTTTAAATATATATACTGTATATTAAAATTAAAAGTAAACTTTGCACGCACCTCTCCACAAGCATGGATGGACAGATGCATTTCCTCAGCTCAGTTTCTGGATAAACCAAAGATTTTAGAGCATTAATTGTTTTTTGGAAGTCGTGGCACCTCCTTCCTTTTCTCCAGCTTTGGACTCAACAACTGAATGACAAGTTTTTCCAGGAAAATGCAATGCTTGTGAGATCTTCTGGCTTCCCAAGTGGCCAACTTTGGCCGTGAAAACGACTTGCATGGTTTTAGCAGCAAGGTCAGGATGCCTGATAAATTGCTGCTGTGCATGTTGCTAGCATACAAAGCTGGTGCTGAAACCACACCTCTCCTGCTGAAGGGCTGTTTAAATCTCTCTTGCCTGTGTTTGTCATTTCTAAAAGTGAAGGTTGGTGACTAATTTAACGCACAATTTCCTCTTCTTTTCCAGGCGAACATCCATCTCTGGTAATTGGAAGAGCAACACCGGATCTGCCATGTTGGAACAAGTAGCCATGACTGACAAGTGAGCACTGCTTTCACATTAGTGATGCTCAGGCTCTTGTTATTTGTGTTATATCACAGTTGGTCACCATGAACACACGCAGCAGATTCATTCAGCTGAAACCAGTTCACATGGGTAAACACACAGATGTTTGGAAATCAGTTGATTTTACTGGACTGATTCAGCATTGTGTATTTTTTTGTGTGTGTATTGTGTCTTTGTACACATAGAAAGAGAGGATGAATAGTTTCTGTTGGTTTTGTTTGTGATAACACAGGGTTTTCCTTTGTTGGAGGACAGGGACATTTTCCCGTTTTTACATTGAGCTGCACTGCTCATGGCTAAAATCTGGAATAGGACAGCTGAGAAAACATCTAATGTCAGATATACAGTAGGAGAATTGAGTGGAATTGTATGGAGTGCTGTTGCTGCACCAGCGTATACAATTCCATTAGTATATAACAGTACTGTAACAGTAACAGTTTAAAGGTCATTTTCCTTTTACATACATTGTCTGATTTGTTAAAAGAAGTTTAGCTCAATATGCTGATGTTTGACCTCTCCAAACCTTACACTGCCACTTACGCAAGCATTTTTCCTCATCAAAGCCAATCTTGTCCATTTTCCTTACCTTACCAACCATAATGTGAAACCAAAAAACATTAAAACCAGGAAAGGCTTCTTTAAATGTAACATTACTCCATGTCGATTTTTGCCCTAGTTATGGGCTATTTGACCCAGCCTAGAGCTACTGAGGTTCTGTAACAGCTTTGCTGTCAGGATAACTGCCCTGAAGAGCAACATTTGCATTTACTCTGCTGAAAAGATACATAAATCAATATTATTGATAGAGCAGTGTGCAAGAACAAAACCTTTTTTTTTTTTTAACTAAACTAAGCAAGATGGTATAAGGCAGGAAACTTTTTCGTTCCCAGTTATGTTATATACAAAAACTTTACAACTCAGCAAAACATGATTGTCTTTTTGGTTTCCTGAAAAACAGATTATGACTCTTTGTAGACCTAATCCAGTTTCACTCTGTCACAGGTATAAGCTGTGGGTCGATACCTGCTCAGAGATCTTCGGAGGGCTGGACATCTGTGCCGTCAAAGCAATCTGTGGCAAGGACGGTAATGACTACATTACTGAGGTGAGAAAAACATAACGAAGGGAGAAAGGGATGGATGGAGGGAGAATGGATGGAAACTCAAAAGAGATAGATAGTTATATCAATCAACTAGTTGACAAGGCACTAAATCACCTGCCATATTATCACTGTATTTATTGACTCCAGTCTTCCACCATGTTGACATCAGCCTTCGAGAGTTGTGTTTCATAAGAGTACTAATAAGGTCTTTGAGTCTTAAATTTAGCATGACTGGCCTAATTTCTAGTGGGGCCTTAGATTGTCTGGCTGTGAATAAACTTACTGAACCTCAACCTGAATACACATTATGAGTTTGATAACTAACATCTGGTGTGTATTTCAAGTAATGTCAGTGTTTGTTCTATGTTTGAGTTTATTTGTCTGTCATTCTCAACAAACTGCCCTGTCGGGTCAGTTTCATCTACAGTTCCACCTCTCATGTCTTTCACTCTGTTTCTTTCAAGTAATTTTTCAGCATACTGGTTTCATGTTTCATAGTCTTCGGTCTGGAAGTCATGACCATAATGCTTGTGGATAGCATTAATGTAGGAATGTGCTTTGCTGTAATAATACCTTTCGTAAAAGTCAAATGGTTTATGTCTCAGTATGGAAATTCCCATCATCGTCACTGAAAACGCAGTTTACAAGGGAGCTTTTAAAGGCAAGTGGGAGATTACGCGTGGCATATAATAATATTAAGATTCAAAACATGTCTACCTGCCTATTATAGTTCTGGCCTTAGGCAACAAAAAGCAGGGCCCAAATGCAAACCCTGTGACTTAAATCTGAGGGGGCAGATCATGGTGGACAACCAGTCTCATTGCCCAAAATCGTAACATGGAGGTGGTGTGCAGTGACAGTATCCAGAAGGAGATCCTGGGCAGTGAAGGAGCAAGAAGGACTGTTCAGGTGGAAAAGACTGTGGGGGCTCTGGAAAATAGAGTGAAACAGGCTTGAGATGAGGAACGGGGGGGAAATAGAAAAGACAGAGGTTGAGAAGCAAAAACAGGCTTTGCTGAGACCTTTTTTTAGGCTCAAAGAGAGAGACAGGTTCAGTTAGAGAGACAAGACCAGGCTCAGACAGAGAGACAGGTTCAGAGAGAGAGAGAGACAGGGTCAGGCTTGGACTGAGAAACAGGTTCAGGCTTGGATAAAGGGACATGTTTAGGCTTGGAGAGGGAGTCAGAATGAGGCTCAGGCAGAGTTCAGGTTTAGATAGAGTTCAGGCTCAGACACTGAGGGGATCAGACAGAAGAAGAAACAGAGACTCTGACAGAGAAACACGGACTCTGTACTTGTCAGGGAAAGTGCCTTCCTAGCCAATTGGATGACTGCAGGGTTGGACTGTGGCAACACAGATGAACTGGCAGCAAAGAGCAGTGAACTGAGGTTTATGTAGAGTAAACTGGTAAAACAGCTTGCTGAAGAGACCTGATGACTGGCAGGAGCTGGAAACTCAAGGAGGACAATGAGTGGGAAATGATACAGGAGCCACAATGACACCAACACCTGGTTACTGCGGTATCCAAGCAATGGTTCTTAACCACCCACTTACATTTTTAAATGGCATGTCTGTCAGAATGAAAGAATCAGTGGTTTGGTAGATTAGATACTGAAGTGGGAAAGATGTGAAAAACATGTCTCTCCATGAGTCATCGCCACTGGCAGTGCTTTGGTTTTTATAATGATGCAGTGAAATTGAAGTGGAAATCCATTTACATGGATGTTGATTGCTCCTTAAAAGACATATTATCATCAGACTTGTTTAGCACAATGATAAAACATTTGGGTTTCTTAAAATAAAGATGATTTCCATATTTTACACAGATGCAGGCTGTATAGTGTGTGTGTGTGTGTGTGTGTGTGTGTGTGCGCATGTGTTTGTTGACAGTTTTGTTTTTTCTTCCTTCTTAATCAATTATCTTGTTTATTTTATTTGATTGCACCTCCCATGAGGTGGGAGTCAATAAGCAATTAGCAATTCAATGCAGTCTTAACATCACAAATGGCACCAAAATGACATACACCATAATAAATGACCCTATGTTTCAGATATGCACACATTTTCTAATATCTTGTCTGTGTCTTCTTGGTCCAGGTTGTGGGTTCATCTATGCAGTTGATTGGTGATCACCAGGCAGAGGACCGTCAGCTCATCTCAGAGGTGGTGCTGGCTAAGATGAACCAAGCTCTGGCTGCCAGGTCATCTAGTGCTTCCCGCTCACCTGCTCGCTCTCCTCAAGGCCAGAAGCCAACTACTGCACAGCCTCAACAGGTACCGGCTGTATGAAATGAAATCTACAAAACCTGCGTATTTGTAATGGATGACTTGAAATAAACAACTACAAAGGGACATGCTGATAAAACATTTGTGTCAGTTCTGCTTGTGAGTACATGGAGGGGCAAGTTTCTGAAACGAGATATCCAAGGGGTGAATTAAATACTTTTGTTGTAGCCCTTCACAGTTCGCTGCTGTTTTTTTTCTCCAGAATCGGCTGAACCATGTTTGCCCTTCTTTCCCTCTCTCTCTCTCTCTCTCTCTCTATTTTTTTTTTCTTTCTTTCGCCACCTCCCAGGCTGCTGCCTTTAAGGAAGGACTGGCAGATCCAAACAGGACCTCGGGCCAGCGCCCTCAACCTCAAGGTTGTCTAAACACTGTTCACCACTGTAATACAAATGCTGCCGCTGTAGGGCCAAAGCATATCTAGGAAACACTCAAACACAGTTCACTCTCAAACATCCTAAGAGTTTGTTCTCAAATTAAGGATACACTATTTGAAAAATGTAACATCTTTCTTGTCAAAATAAGCACTGCCATTTTCTAATGTTACTTAACTAGAAGAATTTATTTACAATAAAAAGGGAAATTAAATTAAACAGCAGGCTATCGGTTTCCCCCTGTTTTCAGCCTTTGTGCTAAGCTAAGCTAACCAGCTGCTATGCTGTAGCTTTAAATTTACAGTACAGAATGGTATCAATCTTCTCATCTAATTCTTAGCAAAATGTGAATGTGTATTTCCCAGACTATTCCTTGAAGAGTAAGATTAGGTTGTATTCTATCTGCATCCTTATCTCTGTTCCTTGAAGGTAATGCTGTCCATCATCATTGTCTAAAACCAAAACACTGGTATCATGGCTTTAGTGGGATGATGACAGTATTGATCGCTGAAGTAATCTGGGTCCAAAACTCTGCTGTCTGCTGAAGCTATGGCCTTGCCTCTGTTGAACTTTTATCACTTGAATTAACAAGCAAATGTACAGCACAGTGATTTTTGCCTGAGATTAATTGCTGCCATAGCGTCTGTGTCAGTGTGGTGATGTTTGTGCTCAGGGTCGATGTGTTAAAACTAAATGTGCCTACTAAAAGCAGCATATAACACGGGAAATTAACAAAGCCATTATTATTGGAGTTGTACTGTGTGTGTGTGTGTGTGTTTGCATGTTTGTTCATTATCTTGAATTCCTTTTTTTCTCATTTTGCATGGATGTGGCAAATAATGGTACTCTAAGTCGTGTTTAATTTATATTTGTGGTGGTTGCTTTAGGAATTCCAACTTTTTGTGTTTACAGGAATTATTAGAGATTACCTTGTGCCTACAATGTTGAGATGTTAAGAAGTGCAAATCAGACTGCATTTCGACATTGCCTTTCAAAGACAATAATCCAACACTGTCACAAACAAAATGATTGGCCAGGGGCAGACATGAGCTTATTTATAGATGGATGTTCTGTTAATGTTGTGTGCATTCTTAAATTTAAAGTAAGATCGTTACTTAAATGAGTTGTTCTTGAGCACCACGCAAGTTCTGGTCAGCTCAGCTGCATTTCTGTCTTAGTGATTAATGCTTGGCTTTTAAATCCTTCTAATCATTAATTCCGTTACATTGTTATGGTGCAAATCAGTTTATGGTAAACAAAGTGATTTTCTTTTTCTTCTGTCAAGCAACAAAGCCCCCTTTGCAAGATCTGAATGTTTTGTGAATAACAGCTTGGTGTTGACTTTGGTTGTAAATTAACCTTCATTGTTCTGTGTCATAATATCTGAGACAAGACAAAGTGGCTTTATACGGTTTACAATACACATTTTTCTTTCCAATTATAAAACCTGGTAACATGATTATTGAAAAGAAAATAAGCATCTTTTTCTTTCTCTGCATGATCATTCCTAATTTGCTTGGGTCTAGACCAGTGAATATATAAAATATATGATCTTCATACACCATCTGGCTACAAATATTCATCTTTTTTTCTCTGTCTTAATCTTTCCTGATTGATAAAAAAAGATTTAGTTTGGCGCAAACACCAGCCAACCAGCTGGTAAAGCCTTTACCAGTTTGTTGACTTTGTTGACTCAGATAAAGCAGTCACCCACGTTAAAATCCAATCTAATAGGAGTCAATATAATTGTGAAGTATATATATTCACATATATTTGAAAAGAATAAGTAATTCAGGGTTTGTATCCAAGCAAAGTCCTATTGTGTCACCCTTTACAAATTATGTTTGTACAAATGGTATTTTCTTGTGGTTTTTATGCGTCGTGAGTCCCAAGGGGATGTTTTATGACAAACTGATCAAACGTAAGACTCATTTAGCTGCCTTACAGCAATGACTCACTGAGAATGTCTGGGATGAATTTTCATGTAGGTTTTGTAGTGGTGATATCATGTGATCCTGTACGATCATGTGTATAATGTCATTAAAATTTAGAAACTCTAAATGTAAATGTCAACAGAAAACATAAATTAATTTACACTTTCCAGGCTGTCTTTAAAGAAATCTTTTTAAAGAGGCTTTTATATAATTTACATAATCCAGCATCTTGGAAAGTGAATTGTCAGCCATTGGAAACTCATCCCTGCCCAATCACTTTCTACTTAGCATGTGTAATCACTTGTTTTTTTTTGTGCTGCATGATATGTTGCTTTGCTCCCTGAGTTTGAGTCACTCAGTATTTTTTCTTAAGTTTGTATATTATATGTCTCTCCTTTGGTTGTTTACTTTCTTTCATTCTCATCTCTGACTCTCTCCTCTCCTCTCCTTTGCTCTCCTCATCCCTTTTTATCACCACACTTCCTCCTCACGGTCACATGAGTTCTTGTGCATAAAAGCAACTGACACTTGGCATGATAGGCTAGTCACCACACACCTTCTCCTAACCGGTAATCTGCCGCCCCCTGCTGGTCATTGCAGTCCGAACACTCAGAGCCTGCTTTGCCCCAGTCTGTTCTTGACAGACAAGTTGGTTGGGATTTCTATGAATGCGAGAGGTCATTATGTGAATGGGCATGTCTACACTCAAGCTTATTATCTGTATCATGTTCTGCTTTGGTCTTTGGTGAGTGTTACAGATGTCTGATTTACTAGCTGCTGCATTGAAACAACACGTGCTAGATCTAAGTCATAATGATGCGTAATTATTTAGTTCCTTTACTTCTCATTTTGCTTTTTTGCTTTTCTTGCCTTTATGTGTTACATTGCCACAGACCTATTATCTAATATAACTATCTTATCTCATTCCTTTAGGTGCACCAGTGAAATCACAGAGTGTAGAGCCATCATCAGAGTCAGCTAAGAGAGCATCTGAGCCAGTACCAAAGCCCAGCCAGGCCCAGAAACCAGCTCAGGCTCAGAAGCCCGGCCCAGTCCAAAGGGCCACCTCAGTCACGAAGCCACCAGTGCCAAGGCCTCCCCCAATGACAAGAGCCCCGTCCATCACAAAGTCAGCCCCAGGTTCTGCTTCCACCCCAGCCCCAAGCAAAGCTTCACCATCATCCCCAGCTAAAACCACTGCAGCTCCAGGCTTTCCCGCAACCAAAGCAGCAGCAGCAGCAGCAGCTCCAGGCTCTCCTTCAACCTCGACTCCAGCCCCGGCTCCAGCTCCGGGTCCAGCCCCAGCCTCTCCTCCAGCCTCAGCTCCTACCACAGAGCAACCCAAGCCTCAGCCTCAGGGCTCCCCATCTGCAGCTCCTGGCAAACCAAAAGAGCTTCCCCCCAAACCCACACCCCCTGCAAAGCCCATCCCTCCTGTACGCAGGAATTCAAGGCCGCAGCTCCAGCCAAAGCCGCAAACCCCGCCTCCTCCCAGAGCTTCACCTAAACCCCAGTCTGCCGCCCCAGCACCCATTCAGGTTTTAGATACTGCCTCAGTCCCTGCCTCAGCACAGGTTCAGTCCCAGTCTCCAGCTAAGGCTCAGCCCCAGGTCAAGCCGGCCTCTCCTTCCCCAAACCCTGAGCCCGTCCCGGATGAAGCAGCTGCGGCACCAGCTGAAGCTGCCACGGGCCCTGATGATGAGTCCCAGGCCCCTGTGGAAGAACAGCCAGCAAAGACCCATCCTCTGTTGAAGTAAGAGCCGTATTACCCACGCACTGTTGATAATGCAAAGACATGCATTTTAATGGGCCATACTTTGTGTTTGGTATACAAAATTAAATATCAAAATCCATTCTTCTGTAAACGGTTAATATATTAATTTCAGTCAGTCGCATGTGTCTTTTATTGTTTCAGTCCAATTGGTAACCTGCTCAAACCATTACCCATTTAGGTAACATTTCATTTGAACCTTCCCTATTCAGCAATTATATGCAGTATAATAAAAATGTTACGCTTGGTTTAAAACACACTATAATGTTGTTTCACATATAAGGTCTTCTTAAGCATTTGTTGATGTATTTGTCAACAACTATAACTCCTCCTGTGAAGCATCCATAACTGCATGTTGGTATGTAAACAGATAATATGAAGACAATATGATAATACACAGTTGTAATTATATAACGTGTCTTCATAGGACGTTTGTGTTGAAGATGCTAATAAACACTCAAAATGTCCTTGTATCTGCCTATAATTACATTATAATGTGTTGTAAACAATTTATTATATATTAATATACTGCTTAAATAGGGGGGGTTAAAGTGCAGTGTTGTAACTTACTTTATTCATTTTCACATAATCCTGTAAACCCCCCCCCCCCCCTCCCCCCTTCATTGCTCTCTGCCCCCTTCCTTGCCCCCTTGTTTTCCTCCCTCCCTATTTCCTCCACTTCCCCTCCCAGTAAGTCCCAGTCCCTGACCAATGCCTTCAACGCCTTCAGCGACTCCTCTTTCTTCCGTGGGGTCTCGAGCTCTGGAGGTGACGGCCAAGACGAGGCGAAGGCCGAGACCATTCGCAACCTCCGAAAGTCCTTTGCCAGCCTTTTCTCTGACTAGACATAGCCGAACCGTAGTCAGCCCCTTATTGGTTCTGGCTCCACTTTTACTATTGGCCAGTGATGACTTGATTGACATTAAATGTGAACCAGTCTGAGATTAAACTTTGTGTGTTAACTGTACTGTTTTCCCTCCGTCCTGGTCCCTCTTCTCCTTCACTTTCAGCTTCTCTGTGTGAGTAACAGTGAGGCCTGCTGGGTAGGATATTCAGAGAAAGATGCTGTGCCAGAGTAAGTGGACTGAAGGAGTTACGTCATTGAAATAGACTAGACTAGACTAGACTAGAATAGAATAGAATGAGAAAATGTTTATTTTTTCCCCAGAGCACACTTTAAAGAACACAATATTCAAGACTACAGATGGAATGTACATACAGTATATATATATTTATATATATACAAAGTACATATACAGTATATAAATATAAACATATATAACTATAAAGGGAGACAAGCCAATAATGGAAAAGAAACATTTAGTATAGCTTTTGTCAGTGACATAACTCTTTCATTCAGTGGCTGGAATCATGCACATTTTAAAAATAATCAGATATTTGACATTTGACGGTTTCCCCCACAGTGAATCTATGTTGGTCAGTAAGTGAACGTGTGTGAGTAAACATGACTTCTTTAATGATTTGTTGCTGTGTAAATCCAACCGTTGTGTCTCCGGTCCTTGGCTACTGAATACTGGGCTTGTCATTGCTGCCCCTTTTTTTGTGTACAAGCCTTGAAGTTCATTGTCGTGTGAGGGAGTTGGCAACATGTGTACATTCATCTGTGTTGTTATGCATGGCTCCTCCAAGTGGCTGGGTGGGACTTTTGGAGCAGGAGGGAGCTCTATCAGTGTTGAGTTTCGCCCTCCGTTGCCTCTCTCTCTTTCTCTCTCTCTCTCTCTCTCTCTCTCTTTCTCTCTCTCGCTCTCTCTAGATGTTGTAGCCTTATTGTGAACATGTTTTCAATTCACAGCTACGTTTGTTAGCTGTGACTGGTGATCTCTTGTTTCACTTATGTGTAGATCTATCAACAGTGTTGTAATTTGTTGATTATTCTAATGAAAAGACATTGAGACAGTAGTGCAATAACACCTCAACATAACTGTTGAGCGCTGTCACCCTATTATAAATATAAATATGACCATACATACAGGATCTGTGTATCTGTTTAATACTTTATTCTTACATTTCCTTTAGGCTTCCTTTCAGTGGTGACTTTCCAGGTTGCTTTTTCCTGCAGTCAGAATCTGGGTTTCAGATTAATATCCATGTTAAACTGTTGGCTTTTGTGATTAATCCTGTTTGTATTGTGGGACTGATTTTAAGGCAACCTGGAATAAACCCAGTACCTTGACTGATCATTTTCAGTTAAGTTGCTGCATTTAAGTTCATATGAGCAAGAATATTAAATAAATCTCAACACTTAAGGACCGCATATCAACCTGTTTATCCATTTCCATTACTATGTTGCTAGTGAAATATAACATATTGTATTTGTATGTATGTGTCATCTCAGGAGTTTATTTTTTGTAATATATGGATTTATTTATTTATTTTTTGAGGCTCCATATTTATGGTACAGTATATATTGTTTGTTTTGTATTGTGTTTTTATTTGTAACGCGATAATGCTTTGCATGATCTGGTGACTGATACTGTTTTTTTCTGTACAGATAAAAGTTAATAAAGATGTGGTTCCATCACTACACCGATTCACTAAATAAGCGTCATGGTGATTGCTGTGCCTTTTGTTTGAGGGACAAAAGAGGCACTGCATCAAATTAACACGTAAAGATCAGTTTATTCATCATTAATTGTTTGTCAATTAATCAGCCTACAGAATCTACAGAAAATGAATAAGCAAGTGCCAAAAATGATCTGGTTCTAGCTTCTCCAGCGTGAGGATTTGCTGCTTGTCATGGTTTTACATTATAGCAATGAATATTCTTAGGGGTAAGACAAACTATAGATTTTGGGCTTTACAAAATTGACTTGATTTGATTTGAAAGCTGTTCCAGCATCAGCCCTAACCATGTTAAAAACTACCTATATTGGTAGAACTACCTGTTCTGATCCAGCAGATGGCACTATAAACATTTGTAAATATTGTCTGAGTATTTTTCTCATCTGCAAAGATTCATGCTTAGAAATGTTTTGTGTTTAGTGTTCATTGTAAAACATTTGAATAAATGTGATGGCCCTCTGGGCCATTTGGTTGTGCCTTGTTTGCTCTTCTCTTGCAGGTTGTAATGCATTTGCATGTAATTGGTAGGCACAGGGCCTAATGCTCCCAGTCACTATAAAAGCTGCTCTCAGTTTTGTTATCACTTTTAACAACACCTGCAAACCATATTTCTCACACATTCACTCACTTACACCACTGACTTTACAGGCAGTCACACCTCGTGTCTTTTTGTAATGTAATTTCTATATTTGCTGTGACCCTTGGAGCCGGTCATGACAATAACACTTAAATATGTTAGTCAAACAAACATCACTGATCTATATAAATATTGTACAGATTATTATTATATGGTGTTGATAGAGAAGGTTAGAAGGTGGTTATGGGAATGATAGTAACAATGATTGACGCACATTGTCACTGTCAGAGTATTGTTAAAGTACATACAATATATGGACCAAATGCAACACACACCAGTAGTGCACGCTGATCCATACATTGTAAAATCAGTCAATGTATTTCAAACAGCTGCATTTTGCACAGAAAATCTAAACACAACATACAGTTCACAAACACAGCAAAAACATTTGTGGAGACAAAGAAGAAAACATAAATTACATTTAAAAACAAAACTAAAACGTAAGCATCATCTCTTCTTCAGCTGGATCTGGCCATAGCTCTTCATTCACATCACAGGCTGTCCTCTCTTGCAAGACGGAGAAGGGAAGAATCTTGAACGGTAAATCCATCCTTGCACAGAACCTGCATCAGTTTGGTGGCAGACCTCCTTCGTGGCTTGAATGAGTGGTATCCTGACATGAGGATCCTAAACCTTCCACCACCAAGCTAAAAAAAAAAAAAACTCCTCAGTGGGGTTACAATAAAGATTTTATTTTTCAAAATTGTAGATGTTGATGTTGAAACCAGTTTTGGACCAAAGAAGACTGGTGGAAAGATGTCAGATGGCAATGTATCCCGCCCTCTCTTCCTCTTACGGTAACGTTGCCCTCTGTTTTTGTTGAAGACGGGTGCACTCACCTGTAGTCGTTTTTTAATGCTTACTCCTGATTGGTGAGTTTACAATTAAGCAAGTGTCTGTGCATATGACGGGTGTGTTTGATCAATTGGTTATATGTGTGGTATTTTCAAAGGCAGTGCCTTGAAATGGCAAAAAAAAGTGATCTTGTGTTCGATTTCTCTGTCTAATGCAGAGAAGTGTGTTTTACACTGTGAGTAGTTTTTGCAAAGTGTGAGGATGTGCTTATAGTTGTGCAGATCTGGGCTGCGGTTTTGCCCCTTGACTATCAAGTTTCACTGTGTGTTATTTTTAGTGTGTAAGTAGTTATAAAAACCGGTAACATAAACCACACTATATATTAAACTAATAACAACTTTACCAAAGGTTTAAGAGATTTTATAACATCCCGTATTATTTTAATTGTAAAGCTGATAGAGCAATTTCTCAAACAAAGCCTGCCATTACAGATGATGTGAAACACATATATAGATCCCCTCGCACTAACTCTTTGTATGCATCGATGTGCAACAAAGACACAGGAAGCACTCTTTGCTCGTGGTCCTTGGTCCATGGGACGACCAGTCAGTGGAGATCTGTGGGAACGTCTCCATTATATTGCTCAAAGGGACGTGGGGACGTGGGCGGCTAACGTGCCAAAGCAAGCCTATACTAACCAAACACTGTTTGTCTTGGTGCTCATCCCAACCTGCTGGAGACAGACTGAGAACGAGGGAGTATGGACGTGGGGCGGAAGGACCAATCATTGCATTGTTTAAACATTAAAATATCCAGATTTAGATCTTATTTCATCCAATATGTTTGAGGATGGAGGGAAAATACAGCCATCTTGGCCTGTTTCCTGGTGCCAAGCACGGTCGCTGATCATGATTTCAACAGATCGATTTTGAACAGCTTGCTTCCCTCCTAGGCCTGAAAAATGACCTGTCAGTTCCACTTTATAATAAGTACGATGCCATGACAGTGTAGGAGAGTCTTGTAAAGATACACAAACACTTTGATGATGAACATTTTCAGATTCCAGAGCTCCTGTCCCCTGGGACTCAACTGTATAAACAATCAGAAAATATTGCATCGTTTTGTTTGTGACAGCAAAACTCTCAAGGGCGTAATTTCTTTAGTTCAGCTCAAAGAAATTCTGCGTGGGGAGGACTGATATGCACGTGAGAGTGAGAGAGAAGAAGTGTGTATAGCTCTGTAAATAAGCAAAGTGTGCCAGCTGTCTTGGTTCACAGTGTCGAGCTATAATAGATCAAAGGAAGCTGAAATCATGCTGACTGCTGCACAGTGAAAGTTACATTTAGTTGCCTTTCAAATAGTCATCGCACAAGACTGCATGGAAAGTCTTTTGTGGTTTAATGTTATTAAAAACAGGTTAATAAGCTACACATAGGAGCTAAACTTTAGAGACGCATCACTGTCAAGTATCTCTTCACACACCTCGTTATGTTTTGTTATTGTGATGAATTCTGCAAAATAATCACAATCATTTGTTTCCCATTGTGCTTGAAATTTCGGGGCTGATTTTGGGGGTTCTTTGGGATATTTTTAGTTAAAGTGGAAACCGATGCCAAGACAACTGGCAACATGGCTACCGCTAGCAGTCTGGCTATCGCTCCATGGAGTGAATGCCTGTCCAAGGTTCACTCTGTTCACTTTGTAAGTGCAAAAGAGCTGTCCTCTTCCTGTTGTGGCTGCGCAATGGTTGATGCACTTCATTTGTGCCAAAATTTGAGCCTTCATTTTCCAGACACTTCGCACCCGGTGGCGGACAGAATTGCACAGTGAAAGTGAGGCTTATAGGGAGCCGATCTAAATGCCGATGGTGTGTTTATACTATAGCCATTACATTGTGCGATCAACATTTACTTCGTAATGATAAGTTAGAGCAAAAAAATGGATCTATTGTTAACTATTTGAAACTTTAGGTTGCTTCAAGAATTGCTGAAGTTCCAAATGTGTTCCTGAACAAAATGAAATCATTAATATATCTTTGTTGCGAATCAAACGGCACATTAACTGCCAACAGCAGACCAGGGAACATAATAATATTTGACCTGCATGCCATTTAATGACAGAGATCTCATAAGCAAATGAAATCTCAATAAATTCCTGCAAAACCATGAATGCAGATTATGACAAAAACTCACAATGAATAATAATAATTAACTCCTCTCACCTACACACCCAGTCACCATTCAGTGTCATTTACTGTAGGAGCTGCATCACTGGAGCAGACAGAGGATCAGTGTCTGGTCAAGTGACAGAAACAGGAACATTTATTTCTTCATGGTAGGAACTTTCTGGTTGTGGAAACGTTTCTTCACCAGGCTGCTCAGCTGCCTGTTGCGAGTCTCTGTGTGCTACCGGAAGTTTAAAACCAAACATAACCACAATCTGTCAGATTGTCAGGAAAACATTTAGCCAGCAGGGCTCATGTGATGCCACATTTCAGAATGAATATCCTCGCAGTTTCATTATATGAACATTTAATGATATCCACATCTCAAGTGACATGAGCAGGTTTGAATGTGGAACATTTTCATTTGCGGTCTTGTGAAAGACAATTTTGAATCTCATGTGAAGGATATTATGACATCAAAAAAATACCTTAAGATAATGAGATGTGATTTTAAGATAATAGGGTTGAAAAACGATGTAAAGAACCACAGCTGCTTTCTGCCAACAGAGAAAAAAAAAACGCCTGTAGATTTCAGTGTCTGGTTAGGGTTAAAAATAGAATGAGGTTTAGGTTGGGGTTAGTCTAAGGTCCTCAAACCTACACTGTCGCTATAGAGATGCAGAACGTAGGCGAATGATTCCTGATCCGTCCAGATTAAATGTTTTAGAAGTTAGAAGAATCTCTTACAACTTGTGACTGTTTCTATTTTAGATCCAGTAACCAGAGAATGGCAATGAGAGCATCAGCTAAACTAACTGTTAGTCATTGAGCATCATAGGATTTCCTTGAATTAATTGCAGAATATGTCAAATCTGTTGCATCTGTTAGTCTTTCAAGACATGTCTGTAAACGTGATTGTGATACCAGATACGTGACTGTAATGACCCTGTTAGTCATTATTAGTCCACTAATTGACTAAGAGGTGGGTAACGCTACGTGCTGTCACTCGTTGACAGGAGCTAAGGTTGTGTCTTAATGGAATAATTCGAAATTTGGGGAAATACACTAATTTGCTTTCTTGAAGACATTTAACCAAGGGTGCAGTGGTTGATGACACTCTCACGCCTGTAGGGGTAAAAGCTAGCCTGGTCCTGTCCGACACTAGCAAAATCCGGCTACCAACAACTCTAAAGCTCACCAGTAAATATGGTAACGTTTAGTCATATCTTGTTTCTTTAATCTGTGCCAAAACTGAAAGGTAACGGCGACCACGACTCATTTCCGTCCAATACTGTGCCTGCGTAGCTGTCACGTGTGAATAGCGAAACGTTGGCTGTGGCCACTGTATAGTGAGTTCGCCATTTTGTAAAGTATCCCCCAATGCATCGTGAAAAATAGTGTACAACCGATGGCCACTATCCAAGCACTATATAGCATCATGCATTACTAATAGAAACATATTAAATGGACAAGAAGAAAGAAAGCTTAAAAGGTTTTTCATTTTGCTGGTGAGCTCACTATATAGTGAGTGAGTGAATGAGAGAATGATTTGCACATGCAACAAAATGAACAAATTACTCTCTGAGATGACTCCTTACTACTAGTTCATATGAAAGAGTAGTTGAAATACACGATACGCTCATGATCGACACATCACTGTATGCTGGCTCCCCTATTTTACTGTACAGGGATAAGAATTGTATGATCTCTATAGCTATAGCTAATTCTAGGTAAGCAAGGCAATGAGCATTTCCCCAAAACGCCCAACTACTCCTTTAATCAATTTGGCTTCCACCGAATCTCAAGCGTTCAACAACAAACAAACAACCAGCAAACATTTCTTTGTTTGAAATGTGTTTTGTAAATCACCTGTCTGCGGTAGCTCAAACGAGAAATCCCCATTTCACAAAATAATTGAAGTTTAAGTGAAGCAATTGCATAGCTACATTAGCTGAAGGGTAATTTGATGCCTCTGCGATCTGCGTGCGTCCTTCGGATCCCGGGCGGTCGTGCAGAGAGGAGGGAGGAGAGAGAGGCAGGTCTGACAGCGATCACAGCGGCAGCGGCGGCGGCAGCATGACCAGAAACCGCCACAGAAAACAGTCCTGACCGACCACTGCGCTCCCGCGGAAGCGACGAGACGCCACGGTTTCCAAGGCTCACGCGGACATTTCTACAACCGAAGAAGGCGATCCGGCTTCCAAATCCGCCCGCTGTGCGCTTCTAAACGCCGTTAAGGTCAGTCGCCTTCCGCTCGCTTCACTGTTTGTTGCGCGTTGGGTGTTGTGGCAGCTGGCTGGGTGATAACGCACTGCAAAAAACACCTCAAAAAGCAAGTTGATCCGTCAGCACTTAGTCAGTTTGTTAAAGCACACAGAGTATCATACAATCTGCCACTGGCATTAAATTATTCTGGAAGTTTTCTGGGGGGGGGGAGAACATTATTTGAAGTTGTTGTAACAGCGGCAGTCACGCTGGAAACCTCTGGAACCAGGCTGTCCAAATGTCCCTCTTGTTTTAATGAGCACTAAGGCTGCCGGATGTAATCTTGTTAATGTGGACACTTTTTGCAGTGCCAGTGGCATACAGATGGGGGTGGTGGCGGTGATGGTG